>VWYK01072765.1:0-20749 GCA_013399775.1 Semnornis frantzii | reverse complement strand
AGGAGACAGACGATCTCTGACCTGTTCCTGGCTGTCTGGATGATCTGTGTCATCTCCAGGGCTTCTATCTGGGGAGAAGGCTTTCAGGTGCAGGCAGGATGTCTTGCGGTGTGCAGTCTGGGCACGATGTCACGCCAGTTATGCAGGCCGAATGCATGGAGATATGAGAGCTGGATCCTGCTTCGCTGGGGTCCCACACAGCTCAGGATCAATGAGGCAACAGGCACAGATAGAATAGCAGACACCTTGTAATGGCAAAAGCACACGCTGTGCTCCCTGCTCATGTCCTTTTATCCAATATAGCCCAAGACTAATAGGCCTTTGGACACAGGATAGACAATCAAGTAGCAGTTATCCAAGATTTGACCATATTCCATGAAGCTATAGGCTTGCTTTACCCTTTTTAGGGCAGCACACAGCCTTGCACAAGGCAACCGTGTGTACCTTGTTTACCACAGGGTCTGGGCAGGCCACAGACCCCAGACTTAGTGGCTCCAGGTTCTTCATCCTCTTTCCTATGGTTGCTCTCCCCAAAACAGAAGGAGGGAGAGCAGAAAAACATGCCTGGGCAAGCCAGGATATGTACAAGCCTAATTTGGCCTGCTTAGGCCTACCATGACATCTCCACACCACAGCTGCCCCAGACAGGATTGTTTGGGGAGCAGACAGGAGTTTCCAACAGCACTGTTGCTCCAGTCTTGCTTTGGGTTTCAGCTTTGGTCTGAAACTATGCCTGTCAGCAGAGAAGCTGCTGCAGCCTAGGGTTCAGAACTGTGCAAGTAGTGGCAGTTGCCCTCTCTTCACCTGCCGCTATGTTTTCTACAAAGGGCTGGATCACTGAGGGACACTGCTGGCTGGAAGGTGGCTGCAGGAATGGTGAAAGATGTCTCCAAGACATTTCTTTCTCTTATAAGAGCTCCCAGGTGTTCTCCAGAAATGGGACATTGCACTGGGAAGGGAGACTGGGGAGCCTCACCTGGAGAAGAGGCCTGAGCAGGGCATCGGAGTTAGGATGGCCTCAAAATTTGGAGGCAAAGGTGTAAGGGAGTCTCTTGAATTTGGTGTCCGGAAGACTTCAACCTCACAGTTGCTGTCGTAGATTTTTTTAAATGTTTTTTCTATGTATCAACCGCTGTGGAGGATCAATTCAGGGGGTGCCTGGCAGCACATACTCAAAATGTTTCCACCATTGTGGTCTGACACTGCCTGCCCCCAGCCTACAATGTCTGTTTGCTGCTACATCATTGCGCCTGTCATTGTCTTCGGGGTATGAATACCTCTCCTGAGGCCCGGAGTGTGCCTGGCTTCAGGCAACCATGAATTCTAGAGCTGAAGACTGTCTTGTGTTTGTAGGTAAAGTAAGACTGCAAATGTTTTCAGAGATAAAATTAATAGTCCAGTAATTTCGTGTCTCTATGACCACAGGTTGATTTAAGGAGTCTAGAAAAACAGAGCTCTGCCTGAGCCTGATGTCCTGAGGCCAACGTGTTTCCAAGTGCCCTTTCCACAAATGAAATAGGCTTTACTTGGTTCTCAATCCTTGCTAGGCAAGGGTGTCTGAAAAACTCTCAGTTACTTCCACTGCCCAAGTTTGGCTGAAGTTTGCTTATATCCTGACAAATCTGTCTACTTATTCTGAAAGACACTCATCAGTGGAGGCTGCATTATATATCCAAGCAATCTACTACAGTTTTTCCTAGCACCTTGTCTTTCCTCTTGGTTTTTAAGCCTATTATTTCCACTTCTATGCACTGTGACATAAAGAACAGTTACCTGCCATGTGTAGTACATGAGCCCTGCTTTCTGTGCAGCCTCTATGCATTTAATTTTGAATTTCATGTGTTCTTCTTGAGTATCCTTTGGAGTTATGATCATCCTCCTAACAAACTAATTTCTTGTGTTAGTTATTTTAGTTATTCAGCTCTTAACAGAATGTTATGGAAACTATTACTGTTAAAGAAATTATTTTCTCTAGGTAATTGAGTCACCTTACAATCTTTTAATTGTTCTGTGTTTCCCAAGCCTGTAAAATTCTGTGCATAAATCAAGGGAAAATGCTCTCCCTAGAAATATCTTTTTTTATCTAGTGTCTCTAAAGCTAATCAAGTATTGTTAAGAAGTTGTGTGATGTTTTAGTTTCAGAATCCTCTTGTGCAAATCTGGGGGTATCTTCTGTGTGTCATTAAAACACACAGAGGGACTTTCTGTTTTAAAAATTGATGGAGAGCAAAAACCACATTTGCTACGTGCTCAGAGGACATGCTATTGTCAGAACATCAGGTCAACCAGCAAAATAGTGTTTTCTTGTTCTTGGGTGGAAGCTATGCCATGGTATTCAGAAAAGCACACCCCTGCATCCCAGTGAAACAAGCATTTCTCACACTTGGCATTAGCCTTGGCGTGGTATGTTTCCGTACTGTGCCAGTGATCCTTTCAGCGTGAAAAACATAAGCAGTCCCTGGGTATCACCCTCGTGTGAGAAGAGAAGGCTCAGGGGAGACCTTATTACTCTCTACAATATTTGAAAGGAGGTTGTAGCCAGATGGGGGTTGATCTCTTCTTCCAGGCAACCAGTGTCAGAACAAGAGGACACAGTCTCTAGCTGCACCAAGGGAGATTTAGGCTGGATGTTAGGAAGAAATTCTTCACAGAAAGAGCGATTGGGCATTCTGTGGTTCTGTGTTTGCTGTTACTCTTGGGAAACCTGTTTACCCATAAAGAGAGTTCAGTCAGTTTGACAGGTGGCCTGTGGTTCTGACTTCCTGTTATTTTCAGTATTAATACATAGGGGGGGGTTGTGTAATTGCTCCCTTCACTGCAGCTGGAAGGACTGTCCTTAGCACAGTCATTGACTTTGAGCTACAGCTGCTCCCAGACCTTACCAGAGAGCCGTAAGCATAATCCAGTGCTTCACTACTCAGAAGTGCCTATCAGTACTTTGCTGAATCAATATCCTAGTTTATTTTTCATGTTGAAATTTTGAAATATTTATAATTCAGGTCAGAAGGAGAGGAGTCTCTATGCACTCTTACACCAGCTTCTTCTAAATGTTGTTCACTAACATGATAGGTTTTTTTTTGAAAAATCAGTAGTATGTGGCTTTATGAAAGGTACTATATGATCTTAAATACAATGGCTGTGTGTACAAGCACAAAGTTTAATTTTTTATGATTCTAGTTAAAGGGATAAAAGTGCCTTGCACATCTGTAAGTTCATGGTCTGTATATAATATATGCAAAGATGATATTTCAGTTTGTAGTGCTCCTAGGTAGCAGCTGGTAATGTATGTCTCCTATTGCCCAGATGCCTTTAATCACAGTTTATATATAGTCTGCACACCTTTCACTGCAATGGAATAAACTGAAATTTGGGCTTATAGAGAAAGAGACTTGTGGTGCTTAAATATTTATCTCTGAACCCTCAAGCATTGGTCTTGCAACTTCTATGACAGATGGTCCTGGACAACTGTGACCAGGAGTACTCCAGTATGTCACCATGCAGCTATAGTCCATGGTGTGGGGAGGTGCATTACCAAAATGTGCAGTGCTCAGCAATTGGATGGATAGCAAAGACTCCTGTGAGAATCAGTGTAATAGTGGGGCAATGTTTGTAGGAACTTGAGAAATACTATTTGAATATAGAAAGATGTATTATGCTATGCAAATAGTGTTTGTGTGCAAGACAAACATGGAAGAGATGAGTTCTTGTGTCTTAACCTTCTGGGACAGGCTTATTACTTTAGCAAGCCTGGAAGGATGGCTAGAAAAGGGAACCGACGCACCATTAGCATTGGTGAGAGCTTTGCAAGATAGAGCACCAAGAACTGTGCTGCTTTGTGCAGCAGATCTTTACTTTCCTTCATTGACGGAACTGCAGTTACCACTAAAACAAATGGGACTAACAAGAACCTGAAGATTCAAAGAAGTAAAACATGTTTCCCCTACTCCCCAGCATGCTCTTGAGCTGAGCATGACAGTGGAACTAGACCTGCCAAATGGTTTCATAAATGGAGCTGACTTAGCGAGAAGTGGCAGCGTCTTTCATTCTCCTAGGTCTGTCCTCCAAGCAGCCATATGAAGAGTTACTTCACATTTTTGTACATTTGCATAATAGAAAACTTCGTTTGTGACAGAAATAATCACCCTAACTAGTGTACAAATGCTTCTTTTCAGGCTTGCAGCTGTGGCTCATTGGCAGCTGGCAGAGCTCTCATCATTGATTCAAGCATCAGAATACCTTCCTTGCCTGCCCTTCTATTGCAAAGTCAGGTAAGAAACAGTTGGCAAACTGCACTTGAGCACTTGCCCATAGTGAATGTGGAGCATCTTATTTTATTGGTTAAATGTCAGTTTGTACACTCATAATGCCACAAAATCCTCACGTTACTTGTAGAATTAGATGCTGAGCCTGATCTCATAAATTGTCTTCTTTGAGGTGTTGGATGTCAGGACAGTTTTGTTACTGAGCCCAAACACATTGCAGTTGCACAGATTAATATATCATAAAGGTTACTTTCCTGTGACCCAATTAACAAAATTCATACAGGTAAAACAGAAAAACTACTTCTCTCTTTTGCATTATCTGTCAGAATCACAAATGCTGTGTTTTTAATGAACTCCCTCCTTTCCAACTTACATTAATACCTTAATATATTACTAAAATGAAAAATTTCATATATCGGTACCACATTAAACAAAACATGGTCCTAATGGTGAAAACTGTAAAGCTGAATTATTTTTCTCCTTATCTCAGAGGTGAATTCAGCTGAATTATATTGAGATAGCTCTCGTCTTTTGTGGCATGCTTTGATGTGCTCTGTTAACATCAGGCAGCAATATGGAGGCCTCCCCCTTTTTTGATTCAGTGAGTCAGGTCATGTTTTCTGCTTTCAGGTTTTGTAAAGTATCAGTTGGTTTGCAAAGGAATGTGTTCATTTTGTGCTGAGGAGCAACACAGATAGGACATAGAGGTCATGGAGAAAAGCCAGTATGAGCCATTACTATTTGACACTGGAGAAAAGCAAGCAGGAGTCAACTAAGCAAGGCTGCAGACAGATGGTGTGACTGAAACCACACTCCAGCTGTGCTCACCGAGATAACTTGCTGCATGTCCAGAACACTGTCAGACTCAGTCACTATGCACTGGGTGGATGTAAGGTGAATTCCTGTACTAGCTAGTGGCAAAGTTTGACATTGCGTTTCATATTCATATATACTGAAAGCAAGCCTGGGCACAAGGGGAAAAATAGCAATGCCTGAACCATCACAACTTTATAAACAGCACTTTGCTGCTTATAAATCGGTCTTGGCCCAAAATCACAGAGGTGTATCAAAACTCAACATGCCACTGGAAAGAGGCATCAAACATACTCGCCCACAGCCTGAAAGGAAGCACATGGCTTCCCAGTGCCCACTAGATGGCAAAGCAAGGTGCTGTATTCAGATAGCAGAACATCAACTTCACCAGCCTACACCTCACACTGGTATGACATAGAGCGTGGGCATGGCGGTATCAGAGCAAGGGGTGCTGTGACTGATCAGTCAGGAGTGCTCATCACTCCAGGCTGTTGGACCAGGGCTTCTGTCTCTTGCAGACAGAGGATTTAATAGTAATTATGCTAATTTCCCTAGAAATTGGCATGAGGTATCAGCATTTTTTGAGAATTTATCAGTACCTATGAAGTCATCAAATGATAAGAGGAAAGCGTTTTTCTTATAGCTTATGTAAACCAAGGAGGAATAGCTGTAACAAAGGATAAAGGAAAACTTACCAGTTTATACAACTCCATCTGACTTGAAGAAAGAGCCTTCCAATAAGAATCAAAGTTTCCAGTGCGAGGCTTGAGTTCTGTTTGGAGTTCATGGCTGTAATGAGCCGTAATGTCTGAGGAAAGGATCTGTAAAAGAACTTAATTCTAACAATCCTGAACTTTGTCCCCTCAGTTTTTGTGTTAAGCCCTAGGCCTGTCATTAAGAAACTGACTTCTAGATGCTCAAATACTAGAATGACAAATCCATTGAATGCATGAATCGGTACCTAATAAATTGAGGCAAAATTAACAGAATATAATTAAAAGTGGTAGGAAATATTGTAATTCAGGTTGTCTTCTCTCCAATCTGGACTTTATTCTTATTTCTGCCATTCTTGTAATTTGAAATGACACAGTCATAACTTCGAAGCCGTATAAAGTGTCATTTTATAATTTTCAAACCACATATTTCCTTGTGATGGTCACTGCTTAGATTTCTAACATTTTATTTGGTGGACATTGTGCTGATAGTGGTTAATTAATGATAGGAGATATTTCTAAGCTAGTTTCTAATATGGTGAAAAAAATACTGATAGTTACTACAATATATAATCTGCAAGAAAGTTTTTCACTTAAATATAATGCAGTAGTTACTAATCCTAATAGCATGACTTTTGCATTTTAGGACAATTAAATATCCTTCTGGCATTAAGGATGTTGTATTTTTTTATTCAGGACAAATATTTAACATGAAAATTATCTAAGTGTTTCACATAAGTCGATTCCATTAGAGTGTGGTTGTATGTTACAAATTTCTATCTTAATAATTAAAACAATTGTTTTGCACTCATTTGTGTGTTTGGAGGGCAAAACCACTGGTTTATAGATAACTAAAGTTGCAAAAGGTATGAGAACTGTGAAGGTCTCGGTCTTGTTCCAGTATTTAACACCACTCAGTTTTAAATTCCTGGGTGAAGATGTGGTTTTTGCTGTCAGTGTAAGCTAAGACAGGGTTCAACCCGCAGCTTCCTTTGTCTCCAAGCCAACAACCCTGCAGCCGTGTGCTCAGTCTCATCAGCTAGCATGCCTGGGTGAAAATGCTGCACTTCCTAGCTGGATTACTTCTCAACCAAGACTGAGTTGACCCAAGGCTCCAAGCAGCCACATGGGTGCAGGCGCCAGAGCTGGGAAATGGATGTGAGCACCAGTGGGCATGGGGAAAAAAGGAAGAGGCACTTGTGGAAATGTCTGCATCTTAACTTGTCAGAGGGCAGGTCTTGACTTTTCCCTCAAGCTATCCTGCTGCCTGGCTGTGCTCCCTCTGGACTGGAGAAAAAGGGGCTTACCCTGATGCAGACTTAGTTTCATAGCTGGACCTTGGTATGATGTCTTTCTCCCAGGAGGAGCACCCTTCTTAGTGGGAACAATTGGCTGGCTACCCTACCAATAGTCTCCAATTTTCATTGTGCAGACATCTTGCCAGATATTTTCTCCTTCCCTCCACAGCTGCACAAATAACTTCCTTCTCCAGCTATGATCCAACAGTGTGCTGTATCCAGCTGAAACGACACCAGGAAATTCAGACACAATGCAATACAGCAACTGGAATTTGTTTGTCATAAACCCCAAGGGCATATTCTCATTAAAGCAACCAGTGGTATCCAGCAGTTATGTTCTTTCATGTCTGCCTTACACTTCCCTAAACTGCCAAAGATTACAGCCTGCTTTCAGAGTTGTCTGTCAGTCTCTGCTCGGTTAGCTAGAAAACTTTTCAGCCAGGGCTTGGAACAAAGAGCATTCCTCCACACGACAGCTATTAATCCTCCCCTTGTGGGTGGCATACTATCTTCATTCACTGACCAAATTCAGTTGTGTTAAGAGGAGGGTAAGGGTTTCAGATTCTGCATGTTCTGCAGCAGAAGGCAAAGCCACCAGCAGGAGGTGGAGAAAACATTTCTCTGTGAGTCAGCATCACTTCCCACAGCGCCCTCAGCTAGCTGGTTAGTTTAGTGTTGTTTTGCGTCATCACACAAATACTTGACCAAGTCACTGCTTTTATAGCATATGTGAGATACCATGCTGAGCTGGGCTTTCTGCTGAGGGACTACAAAGACTCTCAATTTCCAAGAAACAACACCACCACCGCAGTGATCTGGGTGCTATCGGCATTCAAGCACTCAGTGCCATTTGTGTGTAATCATCTCTAGAGGAGTTAAAAAAATCCCTGCGTCTTTTTTAAAGTGTCCCAGACTAAACTAATGTAGAAAGAACTTGGTGTTATAACTAGCCCATGGAAATAAAAGTGGTTACTCCTGTAGATCCTGTGTGGATTCTGATGCTCAGTGTAGGCTCAGCTTTGGGTGCCCAAAGGATAATGAACATAGATGCAGTATTAAATATGAGGTTCAGATGCCTTGTGCACTGTGACTAAGCAATTACTTCTACTCCTGGCACATATGTACTAATCCAGGATTCAAATGTAAAATGCATTCATAAATGCAATAAACTTGTAGTTTCAAGGGCAGTAAAATTTTCACTCAGACAATAATCTTTGTATGTGGTTACATTAATTAATAGTACTTATGAGTCAAACAAAAACACTGATAAAGGATTAGCAAAGACTGGTGCCATGCTAAGCAGCATGTTTACACTCACTGTGCTTTTAGAAATGCTGATGATGTTGTCTTAGATGGAGCTTCTTAGCATTGTGATTTTTCTGACCAGGCTTGGAAGGAGAAAAGAAGTGTTTGCTTTTCTCCTCCCTGCTGAACTGCCCCATTCCCTACTTTTAGAATTGAGTAGTGCAGAGTTGCATTGATGTTTGGACAGGTTCAATCTACACAGTCTGAGAGCAGGCTTTTCTGGGTGAGAACTGGATCTGCGGACTTTTTCTCCAGGGAGCGAAGTCGTCAGTCTCCTTTCTTTCCCAAATTAACTCCTTGGTAAAAGACCCAGATTTATGGAGTGTTTTCTATAATACTGCTGAAATCTGCTAGTAACTGGACTGACTCAAATAGCTAAGACATAGTATTTGCTACCAGGCTTGTAGTGATAAACTGGTAAAGAGGTTAAAGTGAATCCCAAAGAGAGATTAATTTGGTTAGCTGCTTGACTGAGACTGGGAAAATAAGACTTTCATTCCTGCAAACTTTGATGCTTTGCATTTGAAGAGATGGACAGATAGATGCATACATTAATATATATACACATGCATACTGAAAATACACTGCCTCTGCCTTGTTAAGAGTATAGGACCACCCTGTGGCAGAGACTCTGTCCACATGTTCACACAGACCCAGCACAGGAAGCTGAGAAGTTACCTCAGACCTCTGGACTCCCACAGCAATGCAAATATCAAAGATAAGGCATTGCTTAGCTGACATTTTTCACTTCCAAGGGATGAAGTGTTAGCACCTATTTATGACTCAAGCAGACAGGTCCTTAAAACTTGTTGCTCTTATAGGAATGGGAAACTTTAGATACAGAGAGGATTACAACACCGGCCCTTGTGAATTCTTACAAACTATATTTAGAATTTAAATCCAAGCATAATTAAAGAGTGCTAATGAGACAGAGTGACTTATCTTCATTTGGCATGTAATTGGTGTCACTGATTTCCTCATTTGTTTTTCCTGGTTTTAAAGCCTTTTTGTTCCAGCGAGGTTTTATGGTAAAAAGTTACCCTGCAGAGAGAAAGTATCTGGCCTGGAGGTTCAATTCAGCTGGAAGCCTTTCGAGGGATGCAGCTTTCATGATAGCATCATTAACTGACAGTAAAGATACCTGTGGATGTGTAGCCAACAGTCAAGCAAGGCACTCTTTTTGTGGTGAATCTTTGAAAAAAAAAGCTGTTTCACACAATATTACAAAGGCCATATTGAGGAAGAAAAGATCACCTCTTCTTGTTTCCAGTGATGCAAACAAAACACAGTGAGAGTTTCACACAGTGAGAGTTGTAGGTATATAATACACCATTATTCTCAAAATATTCTCCAACTCATCTGGAAATGTGAAGCTTGCACAGGAATTCTTGTGGTGTGCACTTTGTGGCAGGCCGGGGTGGAAGATTGTAAGGATCTTGCACAGCCTTAGCAGCTCTAAGCTTATGAACAGAGAAGGACCCTCTGTTACAGCTCTGCTCCAATAGCTGATTTTATTACTGAGCTAAAAAAACAACAGCTATCTTGCAGCAGCAGGGGCTGGATGGTTGTGTTGGGGGTTTTGGTTGGTTTGTTGGTTGTTGGTTTTGTTTTGTTTTTCCCCTAGTCAAAGGTAATAGAGAAGTGATTACAATAGGCAAACTCAAGTTTACTGAAATCTCATTTTGTTTTTCAATTCTATGTTTGGATGGACTCAGACTCCCTTATATAATGTACTGCTGCCTCAATCAAATGCATACAAATTATTGGAGGGTTTAGTCCACATCTGTTGCTGCGAAATCAGCTGCTTCCTTAGAGGTGGCCCAGTAATGACTGTGACTGTACATTTCAATGCTGCTATGTGTGCCAGCTCGCTTGTGCTTGCTGACTGACAAGGGTGCTCAGAAGCATCATTCACTTAAGTTTTCACAGTGCTTCGCATAGTGGGATCACTTGCAGCCAGCAGGAATCTGTTCTCAGTGACTGTCTGTAGAACAAAGATTCTCCAACCCATCCTCCCTCCAAAGTGACCACTGCTAACTAAATGCCCTTCCAGCCACTGAGCCAAACCAGTTCAAAGAGGAGAACTATGGTGGCTGTGAGCAGGCTCTGCTGGGTAGACAGGGCAGAGCAAGATGTTTTTCGTCTTGCTCCAGTAATTCAGCACAGGCTTGTTCTTTGAGTTGCTGAAACCAAGACTTTGTTTTGTCCTTTTCTGGAAGGGGATTTGAACCATGTCCCTGCTAAGACTATTATGCAGATTAATCTGAGACATCAGAATTACTATACGCATTTGGTCTAAAAAAGTTCCTATTGCTCAGTTTCACTGGCCTACTCTGACTGTATCACCTGTAGCAAATATACCTCTCTCATTTTGAGGCTGCCTCTTTTGACCACTTAGGGTTCTGTCACTCTTATAGAAGGTGAGACTTGCAGCTGTCCTTTCCCAGCATCACAGGCTAGCTGAACTAGTCAGCCCACTGGCTACTCATTCATAGTCAAAATTGCTGGTTTCAGGGGAGCAAATAATTTCAGGAGTTGTTCTGCACCCACCAAAACCATCTTAATCTGCTCACGTATTTCACAGAATGTCATATGTTTTCCTGCTGCTTTTTTCACACTAATGGTCCAAGTGTTCAAGTCTTTAAAGCTGCCCTGCAGTTGAACAGCAATGAGATAGACCATTGGTAATCATAACCGAGAGCAACTCCATTTGTGAGCAGACCGGATCCACAACCACTTGTCCCTTGAGCTCAGCTGAAAAGGTGTCCTTTTTCAAAAGCGAGATTTTTCTTTGACTGGGCTGTGAAACAGAAGTCCTGACAGGCTATGGCAGTGAAAAATCCCACAGCTTTCAAAGTATCAAAGTCTTCCCAATTTTGGAAAGTCTGGCACTGCCTTCTGCTGCCTTAAACATAATTTTCAATTATATTTCTTTTTAACCAGCTTATCTTAACTGCTGGGGAGTCCCACTGTCAGGATTAAACAGATGTTTCATTTCCTGCCAAAGGTGGGTGAAATAATAATCACCAGCTCTGCTTCATTGGCTGCCATGTGGTCTGGAAAGGCACCATATGCCCAGTGCTCAGAGACTACTGCAGATGGAAGGCTGAGGGCATAATTTATTATTTGCCTAATCGATTTAAATACTTCTTTCTTTCAAGAAGCACATTTCTAGTATTTATAAGGAGATATGTACAGGACTCATCGGATGCCCTCCTCTAGTGAAGTACACTTGCTGTGTCAACAGTCAATATCCCCCTTGCATAGCTCATGGGACCAGGAGCAAAGACCTTGCAGTTGAAACTGCACTGTGCCCATGAGCTGTTCTCAGCGTGATGCTCAGTCGTAGATGCTGTTCAGATTCAGCCTTGTGTGCCATAACAATGGTTTTCTTAAGCCTTTTGAAGAGTTCTTCTTGAAGAGAGTGTGATGTGTTTCCTCCGACGGGCTACAGATCTAAGTGCTAGCAAGCTGCTTTTTGCTAACCTGCCTCTTGGAAACTGAGACTGTGCTACCAGCCTGAGGGGATGCACAATGTCTGCGGGCATTCTTTTCTACCAGCTGACTCATTATCCACCCGCAGGCCAGCCCACATCTTTCAGAGGTGCTGCAGAGCTTTGAGGTGAAGCACAGACCTGTGGCTGAAGGGTGGTGAGGAGGGTGAACAGAGCAGAGCAGGCAGTGGACATGCATGTTGACTTGGGAGATCTTTTCTTGGGAGATCTAAGTAGTAGTTCGAAAAGCATAGGCACTCTGTCTGGGAAAACGGCAAATAAGGACTCAGGCAAAAGGTGACAGTAGGACCCCTCTGCTCTGTGGAGCAGCCAAGCAGAGTGTCAAATGCAGTGATTAGTATGGAGAAAGCCATCTGGCTTCTGGCCTTTAACAGCTCTATTACAGCATGCCTTTTACAATAGACCACAAGGAATCTCCCTGTGTTTTTAGCAACTCTGTCTAGCCTTCTTAATGGTACTACAAGGCCCTATCTAGCAATGAAATGGAGAGAAAGGGGAGGAAGATCACAAGAAACTGAGATGGCTTCAGGCCCTATCCTGAAATATTACCTCTTTAGCACTGGAGTCACAGAGGCAGCAAGAGTATGGGGCTAGTAACGCACCTATTGAAGAATGGTGCCAAGTTGTTGGAGGTAAAAGTTGGTAGGCTTTACAAGGACAGGATTCAAGGTTGAAGCAAATATATCTGCAAGCAGGAGACAGACCATGGACTAGACTGTGGTTTATACTGAACTCCAACAATGCAAATCTGCCAGGTGAGGATGAATGAGCATCTCTCCACATGAATGATGTATGGTAGTTTCCTAGGAACATTCAAAAAGTATTTGTTTCAGTTCCTCAAAGTTCTTGATATTTCACCTCGAATTCCTTGAAGTGTTCTTACTCCTTTATGGTGTGTACTTTTAGGCTATAAACACCCATAAGCACAATGGAATTTGGAAGAATGATTTTGGGTTTTGGTTTTTTTTTTTAGTTAGAAATTAAAATGGTCAAGAAGCAGGTTAGGAACAGCAAGTTGTTTTTTATTATTAAATTGCTTGTGCCCAGAGAGCAAGTGCAGGTGTTTGGGGGTTTTTGTCTTCTCTCTGGACAGGCACTACTTGGTAAGATGCTGTAAGAAAGAAATCTGTTACAGGTTAAAATGTAACCTTGAAACAAAAGGTAATTGTTTTACAAATTCAGCCATTTCCAGCGCCCAGCATGTTATTTGGCAATACACAAGACTTCCAGTTGGTTTCTATTTTCTTAGCAGTTGTCGTTGCTCTCAAAAAGGACTTAACCTTAAGTACTGTTTATATGTACCAAAAAAACCCCATCTATTGTCAGACTTCTGAGTCTTAGTAAAGTAACAGGACCAAGGTCTTCTGTTCCATTTCATGTGAAAACACTCACCTGAGGGCATAAATAATGTTGTGAAATAGTTTCATGCAGCTTTCTTCCAGTTCGAAGTTTCAGTATCATAGCTGACAAAACTTGCCTGATACCTTAAAAACATTGAGTTTGTTTATAAAAATTCCATCTTTCCTCCACACATCTGTTTCTTAAATTAGTTGCACCATTTCTCTGAACGAGCCTTACTTCCCAGATTCTTGCCTTAAATTGTTTAAGCACTGCCTGCTGATATGTGCCAATCCCAGCACATGGTAGGTGTACGGCTCCAAGCCCATACAATGGGTACTCAGAAACGCCAGAATAGGAGGCTTGAAATCTTAATTTTGGTTTTAAAGAAGACTATTTTTAAGACTAGAACAGAATTTATGGGGAAAAGAGTTTGAAGGAGAAGAGTGCAATAGTAGCAAAATGGTCACTGCTAAGTCTTAGCTATTGAGCTGTCTGTATACTCTTTGTCTCTTTCTTCAGTGCAAAGAACTGAATGCTATTTCTCTTATACCAGGTGAGAAAATAGCAGGGTTGGGTGAAGATTTGTTATTTGTGGTTTATCAGTTACTTAAGTGCAAGAGCACTGATTGAGTCTTTTCTTCATGGAAGCTGCCAGTAGAGGATGTGGGGGGCAGGAAGAGCCGTCTTCAGGAAGCAGGATCCGGGCAGCGCTATACTGTCTATTCTGCACACCAGAGGGTCCAGACAGATCAACTCGTTACATCCTGTGCCCCTTGACAAATGCACAGATCATAGCTCTGCATTGCTTTTGCTAATATTAAAATCTTCCACTGCAGAATTTTTGTATATAACTAGTCTATGTCGACTATGAGCTCCGCAGCTTGAGTTCACCACGATTCCTTTATTTTTAGCTTCTGTTGGGGTTTCATAGCTCACCTAAGCTGCAAAGGCTATGAACAAAGTATGCGAACATGCAACCACTTGCTGGCAAACAGCTCTCAGCCAAGAGGACTGTTATTAAAATGGGCTGTTTTGTTGGCAGAAATGGATTTCACTGTTGCCATGTGTTGCCCAAGGTGAGCCTGACCTCTGTGGTCTCTGAAGCTCTTGCGGCTGAGCTGAGTAATGCTGGAATGTAGCTTTTAAGACAGATTAACTGTGAACCTAATCCAGGAAACTGTTCAGAACAATTAAAAATACTATGTTGGACAACTAAGAATGAAAAATAGCTTTCAATTTCATAGGATAAAAGTTCCAAGGCTGAGACTGTGATTATTTGATAGGGCCCTAGTCGTCAGTGCAGGGTAGTAATGTTGGTAGCCTCCTCTTAGGACAAAATTCTGCCTTTCTAGGTGCAAGAAAGGGCAGTGGAGAGACAGGTGAGTGGCCAATGGACAGATGAGACACCACTTTCCCACTGGAAGTAAGGTAACAAAATCATGCACCCCACCTAACCTTTCTCAGCCAGAGCAGGTATTCACAGAGTTCAAAGGTGACAGAACTGGCATAA
Source organism: Semnornis frantzii (assembly GCA_013399775.1). Classification (NCBI taxonomy): domain Eukaryota; kingdom Metazoa; phylum Chordata; class Aves; order Piciformes; family Ramphastidae; genus Semnornis; species Semnornis frantzii. The sequence goes on along the minus strand of VWYK01072765.1, from coordinate 5,992 downwards.
GTCTTGATGAAGCTTTGTATGTCAAGTATGTCATAGCAGAAGACCAGCACTTTGGTATGACCTTGCAGCTGAAATAACATGCAAAGGCCGTTCCTAAAAATCACCAGTCATCCACTCAAGTGAAATTCTGATTTGCTAGCTGCAGCCTGGCAACATAATGTATTCACAAGGCCTAAGGATAAACATGAATTGAGGCTTCTGGAAAGGGATGTATTTGCTTACTAGCTCTCTAACCACCATCTGCAAATACCTCTCTAAAATGGCAGATTGCTGTGCTTCAACTCTTTCACCAGGGCCGCAGGAAAGAACCTGAACTAAATGCTGTGTTTCACTGGGGTTGTAGGTTGCTTGGTTTTGGTTATTTGTGTCTTGCACCTTAAGCATTTCACTATAAAACTGTGCTATGGTAGATGTTAGCTCACCCTAATACCACCTTAAAAAAAAAAAAAATTTCTACCACAGATGTTACAGGCACATCGGTTTGAAGATTTTTTTTTTTTGCTTTCTGAGCTCAAGTTACTACTAGAAGGTGCAGTTCAGTGCAAGACTCTGTTTACTAGGTTGTACAAATACATCTTAAACCATTGGCACTACCAGGAACAATGTACAGAGCAGTTAGTTATGAACTACAAACATTTACAAAGGAAGAAACGCTTCTGCAGTCTGATTCTTGCCTACCATTATGGGTTTCAAATCTAAAATGAAACAAATTCTAGGTGTCCAAATCCAAGTGTTGAACCAAAGAACTACTGCTTGGTGCCAGTGAGTCCTCTGTGGCAGGGAGTGATTGTGAACACATTTAACTAGTACAGACAAAGCCTGTCTATAATTGAGGAAGACAGGGTGCCATGATCAGACACCACTGATCCTTATCCTTCCCCCTTCAACCTCACTATGTCATAATCAGCACTCAGATCACCAAGAGTTTGCAAATATTACCCAGGGCTCTCCTTCAGCATTATGGTATCTCAGACGAGTCCTTGCGTGTAAGGATTTGCTTCCTTCAAAACAAACTTTCACCTTGCCCTGTGGTTAGCTTGGCTTAAGTCAGCAAACTGCCAGTAAAATTCTGTAATTTAAAAACAGCTTAACATCAGCCTATTTCTGCCTTCGGAGCAGTTGTTTTTACGCTTATCTGCGTTTCCTTAAAGTACAATCATTCAGCATCCAGCTGGCATCCATTTGACTACGGTTGCTGCTGCTGGGGGGGGGGGGCGGGGGGGGGGCNGGAGGAACAAAAGAGGGGGGTGGGTGGGGGGGGGGGGGGGGGGGGGCGGGGCAGGAACGGACCAACCACTCACTGCTGAGCCTAAGGCTGCCATTGGCAAAAAGAAACCATCGCACGCCACCGCGTGGCCGTCGGCAGCTATCTCCCGGCAACGAATGGAGCTGCAATCGTCACAGGCAGGTTTCATGTTGGGCAGGACTGAAAAACCATTAAGGGCTCACAAAGAACCCACTGTGCGACACCACCAAAGCTATGAAACATTCACCGGTAATGTTTTGTCCGCACTCCTGTCCTGACCTTGTAGTCCGAGAAGACCTTTCCTGCAGCAGCAGCAAAGCCTCAACCTGCAAAATGCACCTCCTCAGCGTGCTCATGGCTTCTCCAGCAGAGCTGCAGGTAGCCCTGCACTCAATACACACACGAACACCACTGCACCGAAGCAGTATTCATTGGAGCAGGAAATTACCTTATTCAACTTAGTGTATGTCACATGCATATTAATCATTCTTAATTATATGCAAGGCTGGCAGTGTTCATGGTACATCTGTCTTCTTGTCTGCTGTCAGCATTAAAGAACTCCATGTGTCAATGTTTAAAATAAAGCTAATATGCCTATTCGTAACTGTTCATTAACATCTGAATACATGAACTCATGGAAACAAGACTACAGTAGCTGTCAGTCCCTTGGTGCACCTTAAGTCCTTATGTCTCCTTAAGTCATTAAGAAACCCTTGTCCTAAGTGATTAAGATATGGTTTCATTAAATCTAGTAGAACAACTTAGAAACTAGGGGCAGAGTGCAACAGTACAACTTTGAGGTCCTTGTTTCTAGATCAAGTGGTTAATTTTTGCCTTCTCACTGTTTATGACTTTTTGGCTGGGAGACTACAGCTTACAATCTACACCACTGAATCATCTCCTAATTTGAAGTCCAGTTATCTTTAGCAGAATTGCTGAAGGTTACACTTAAACACTGCCTTACTTCCACTGCCTGCATACCTATCGAAACACTAGATCTATCTAGAAGCAACACGGGACTTTACAATAGCTAACACTGGTGCATGACTTCAGACTAAAGCATCTTATTTCATCTGCTTCTAGAGACAGCTACAAAAGTTTCCAGCTTGCTTTTGGAAAACATAAAGACATACCAGCTAGCTTCAGATGTTCCTCCAAAGGACACTGTGCCATACTGCAGGAACAAAATACCTACCCAAGGATTCCAGTTCAAGGCATCCATTACCAGATTTAGAGCGGCTGCTGACTGTATGTGACAAAACTTCTATTTCTGCTGTTCTTAAGTTAGAAAACAGTTATGATAAGAACTCTATCTGTGGAAGGGTACACGGAAGCTACAGGAAAGGCTGTCAGAACCTACAAGGCCTTATGAAGCTCAGTACTAACATATACTCTGTATACAGCAAAGAGGGGACATCCTTCAGCCCATGCCAATGTTTAATTCTGGGGTATGTGACACCAGATTTACAAAGGTAAATAAAAAATACATTCCAAGAAACAGTGAGCCTCCTACTTAACAAGGCAGAGATTTCACACTACAAGCAGCTGAGAAAAGAAACTGCTCACAGTGTGAAAAAAAATAGAATGAAAAGAAAGTATTTGTGATGTCTTTAACAGGGGCTTTTGACATAAATAGGTGATAGGAAATAAGTATATATATATCTTTGCCCCGTGACTGCATAAGTGATGAGACAGCATAACATGTATTAGAGGTAAGGCTTCCACTCAAACTAATTCTTTAAGACATTATGGTCAGCAGTTAGATGCAACTACTATTCCAGACAGTGATCAGTCACACTACAATTCCAAAAAGGATTATGTAGCTGTTGAGACAGACTTGAGCTCCATCTTGCTGCTGATGTGGCTAAAGTTTGCATATGCTTGCAGCAAACACGTCAAAATGAAATCTCAATTGTGTAGGACTGGAGGAATACAGATGACTTTTCCACACCAGCTGTACCTGATACCAGGAGCAAAGACTATTGCCTGGAGTACAAGCGCAGAGAGCAGTTCAGACAAGTGTATAATCTACAGTTAATCTAAAATTTTCATCCTGAACATCAATTTAGAGAGTCAAGTATGACTCACATGGAGGCAGACTTCATGACTCATTGCTGCATTGGATCCAACTGCTAGTGCTGATCCTGTCTGCCATTATGAAGTCTGGCATTCACTCTTGGATCCCTTTCATAAGTCTGTGTTAGAAGGATGAGCTAAAACCAGTTAAATGATAATTTAAGCATTAAACAAATAAATGTGCTATTTTGCCACACAAAGGATAAAATTCCAGGAATTTATTGCTGTATCTATGCTTAATCCATTAACTTGTCTTACAGTAGTCATGAAGTGCCAAATTGTGTGCTACATTTAACATTTCCTGTATGCCCTTCCAAATGCCATTTTACAGTGGGTGTATGAAACGATGCAGCAACACTCACAAAACATGGTTCCAGCATCTCTCAAGAGCTTAAAAATAAAGATTTGCGTACAAGCTGAATAACGAGATGTCAGTTAGGGTCACTCAGCAACTTTAATAGAAATATCTTTAGGTGGAAGTTAAAATTTACAATTCAGACTAAGCATTCTCATCCCCACTGTAGTAACAAGACACTTGCAAAGAACAAGAACTATGGTACGTAAGTGTCACACGCAAGAACCGCTTCGTTTCTATCAGAAGCAAAAATTGCTAATTATAAGCAAGGACAGACCTAGCAGGCTAAGGCTGTCAGCCTATATTAAAATCGTGTACCTCCAAGTTTGGCAGTGGAATTCTGTTTACCACCCTGACTTTTTTGGTTTTGGTTACACACTCTTCCTCCCCTCCCATCATACACATTTTATAAACCCTTTTTTATTTTTATTATACCTCCATATTATTTACAGGACTCCTAAAGATTAAGTACAAACTAGTATGAAATTAATGATAGCTTGCTCTTCGAATATGTATCCCACGGCTAAATAAATACCAAGCCAATCCAAGAGTGATCTGAAGTTACGATTCAGAAGCTTGTATATCTGTGACTCCAGATGTTTTCTCGTTAACTGTAAAAGATTCACTTGATCTGTCAACAATAGTTGCCTTAGGAGTTGGGGTAGTGCTATCCAAGGTAAGCGTAGAGGTCTGTTCTACATTTACAGTAGTGCCAGGGTCGACAGAAAAACCTCCGGCTTGAGTAATGGAGGGAAGCAAATCTGCAGGCACTGTAGGTGCCTCTGTGGCCAAAGGAAGCAGAGGAACACATTTGGGTGGCATTGACAGAGGTGTTATTCCCACTAGATTCAGAGGTGGCAAGGAGGGAAGGGGTGGCAAACCTAAGGAGAGAAGAAAAAAAGAGAGGTGAGCTGCTGCATACCACAGGCAGATCTGTACAGAAGCTCAGTTTGCTCAGAATTGTTACCAACTCTTATCTCCTATTGCTCTTGAAGAGAAGGAAGTTTTTGGAACTTAGCATGAGCATAACATCTGCAGGACTGACTCAGCAGGCTAGTTTCAAACCTGATACTTTTCAAATTGCATAGAATCATAGAATAGAAAGGACCTTAAAGATCATCTAGAGCCAACCCCCCTAAGAGGGACACCCCCCACTTAAACCAAGTTGCTCAAAGCCTCATCCAGCCTGGTCTTAAACACTTCCAGGAATGAGGAGTCCATGACTTCCCTAGGCAACCTGTTCCAGTGTATCACCACCCTTCTTTCCAATGCCCAATTCTAGTCCCTGCTCTAGTTTAAAAATCACTGCCCCTTGTCTTATCACCACATGCCCTCACAACCAGCCCCTCTCCAGCTTTCCTGTTGGGGCCCCTTCAGCTACTGCAAGGCCTCCCCAGTCTTCTCCAGGCTGAACAGACCTACCTCCTTCAGTCTGTCCTAGGAAAGGTGATCATGTTTATAGCCTTCCTCTAGACCCTCTCCAACAGATCCATGCCCTTTTGGGGTTGTCAGAGCATGTTGCCAGCCCCTATCAAGAGCCTCATCAAACAGCACCCTCAAGTCTTTCATAGACTTCAATCAATGAACTCAGAATAAACTCAAGTTTGCTTTTACCTCCCCAGAGGATTGGGTATTTAACACTAATACTGATGATTAGATATGCTGGCATTCACTGAAACTGCCTGAAACAAGAACTTAAGAAGAACTTTATTCCATGTAAGCTTCCAGTTTCTTTTTGTTCACTTCATGTGCACCTTCAGCAGTCTTGTTTTATCCAAAGCCATAAATCTAGTATTACTTTGTACTTTGGCATTCCATCACAGTGCTTCAGTCTCCTCATCTAGCATGCAAGGAAACAACTCATTTTCTGCTACCCATAAAATTCTGTACTTTCATTCTTGGCACAATCTATTTTGAGGTGATAAATCAGGTAATACAAGATGTAACGACTAAATACAGGCACGCATTTAGAATTACTTCATCTAAAGACATAGTCTTTGTCTACCTCATCTGGGCACTACTGTCAGTTCCTATCTCAAGCAAACATTCAATTTATCCTCTTCAGGATTCCATCGCATGGCTCTAAACAAGAGTGTGAAGGACTGTCAAGAAGAGACACACTGTTACAGTGTTTCACTTTATAGAAGCACATACCAGGTTGTATGATTTCTGGAACAATGTGAGGTGCAGGTAAATTAAGTTTGGACAGATCACTCAGGCTGGGAAGCCCTGCTGGTAATGGCATCAGACCTAAGAGAAGAGTGGAAAAGTTAGAGCTGAAAGCTTAAAGTTTGGAATTTTTTTTTTTTTGGGGG
>VWYK01072758.1:424-22924 GCA_013399775.1 Semnornis frantzii | reverse complement strand
GAGAATCACTGTGGGCATCCATTCTTATTCAACTAAGTCTCCGCAGGTTTTTTGAGCTGGTGTGGATTAGTTTAACTCTTGTATTCAACCATTAGTGCTACCACCTTCTCACATTACAATACAATTACTGGAAGCAAGTACTGCATTTCCTATGCAACAAAAAAGGAAAATAAAAAATTGCTAATGCTAAAGGCTGTGTTGTGATTTACTTTCAGCTGGGCGTGGGACAGGCGGGTGGCAGTAGGGCTGCGGGTGTTGCCACCCATCATGGCATTGACCTCTCAGTCTCACCTGGGTGGGTTTAGGGCCTCCCAATCAGTAGCTTCATCCCANGGGGGGGTGGGTGGGATAAACAAAAGATGAGTTTGGAGACAGAGCATGGTAGGAAGAGAGCACCCGGCTTGGGATTCGCCAATGCTTGTTCTTGCCGCCGGCGCCTTGCGCCCGGCTGCCACTGCTGCCTTGGGGAAGGGTCTGTGAGATTCTGTGCTTTGGAAACACAATCCAGGAGAAATCTCCCTGGTTTTGGCTGGCCATTCAGTTTCTCTGTGTGGCTGAGCCCTGCCCCAGCCCCATCCCCACTGCCTGAGCCTGTCCCAGCCAAATCCCTCAGCGTCAATTGGAAATTTCGGGGCGCTAAAATTTCCACCGGCCGTGTGAAAGATCTGCTGCAAATTCACTTGACACCCGTGTTAATACCATGTTGTGTTCATTTTTTTTTATGAGTCAGGCCCCTCGTGCCTCTAGTATACTTGTATTGACTCTCATAGTTACCATTTTAGTTTTACTGTGTTCTGTGAAAAAAAAAAATTGTAATTGGTTGAGAATCACTGTGGGCATCCATTCTTATTCAACTAAGTCTCCGCAGGTTTTTTGAGCTGGTGTGGATTAGTTTAACTCTTGTATTCAACCATTAGTGCTACCACCTTCTCACATTACAATACAATTACTGGAAGCAAGTACTGCATTTCCTATGCAACAAAAAAGGAAAATAAAAAATTGCTAATGCTAAAGGCTGTGTTGTGATTTACTTTCAGCTGGGCGTGGGACAGGCGGGTGGCAGTAGGGCTGCGGGTGTTGCCACCCATCATGGCATTGACCTCTCAGTCTCACCTGGGTGGGTTTAGGGCCTCCCAATCAGTAGCTTCATCCCAAATCATAGGAATGTTTGGTTAAATTGAGTCACGTTCTTTCATTTGGAAGAATCTAAGATCATCGCGTCCAACCATCAACTTCACCACCACCATAGACATCAAACCATGTTTCAAAAGTGCCTTATCACATCGGTGGTACTTTGGGTGTCCCGTCAGCACAGATCCTTGAATGATGGCAGGTTAATCTGCAGTGAACCTCTGCAGATTTGTTGCACTATGGAAAGTTTAGGTTGGGTATTAAGAACAATTTCCTCCCCAAACAGGTTGTCAAGCCCTGGAACAGGCTGCCCAGGGCAGTGGTGGAGTCCCCATCCCTGGAGGGGGTTTCAAAGCCGTGGAGATGCGGTGCCTAGGGACATGGTTTAGCAGTGACCTAGCAGCACTGTGTTACTGATTGGACTCAATGATCTTAAAGGACTCTTCCAACCAAAATGATTCTGTGATTGAATCAGCCAAAGACAGGAAGCACATCTGATAAAGCCTGAGGAGATTCATTAATTCTTCAAATACTCCAATATGGCATCAAAAATAGCCAAACTTAGATGGTATTAGGGCATTTCTGAAGAGCCCCAGTACCAGGTGTTGGCAGCAGTTGGCAGTGAAGCCCAGGCAGGCAGAGCATACTTGCTCAGCCCCAGATGTCCTGCATTGCTGTGCAAGGTTTCTGTGGGTGGGGGGAACAAGAGAAAAACAGAGTTCCTTACAACCTGTGAAGTTTTCCTCAAAGTTTTTCGCTCTGCAGTGCCTTTTTCTTAGGTGGTTTGTGCAGGGATTAGCTGCAGCAAATTGTTGCTTGCATTTAAGCCTTGTTTCTACTCAAAAGCTGGCACCGAGAGGAGAGCTGGTGCAGCTCTACCGTGTGGCCCTGGGGGACAGGAGACAGGGACCACTGTGACATCCAGCCCTTCCCAGGGCAACGCTAGCTGCCATACCAGCTCTTCTGTTTTATTTAGGGGGAAATGAGCGTTTTCTAGCACTCATAAACCACTGCTGTTTCCTTTCTCACACCTCCATGTAGTTTCGGATTTGGCTACACAGCCAGGATGGGAGGATTAGACTGAGCACAGCTCTAATGTCCTGGGGGTGGGAGAGGAGGGGTGCCCCTTGCTGTGTCCCAGTCATTGCTTCAGATGTGGCACCTGCTGGCACCAGTGCACATTGTAGCAGCTGAGGACAGGTTGGAGCCCGTTCAATTTAGCTTTTTGTCTCATGAAGGGACTAGACGTGAAGGAAAAGCCAATTGTGTCCCCAGAGAAAATGCAGTGCCCCAGTCAGGGGCTCAGCAGCAGTGCTTGTCCCCTTGTGCTCTGTGAGCTGTGGAAGGGTGGGGACGGAGGTGGGGCAGGGCTCCCACTTTGGGCCAGAAAGCTCATCTCAGGGTAGCAAAACTGAGCCCAAATTGTGGCAATGACTCTGGCTTGGAAACAAGCCCAGGCATGAACTGACCTACCCCACAGGGAAGCACTTGCTTCCTCCAAGTAGGGGATGCAGGGGTGTGAGGGAGGGACAGCGACTCACTCCCACACATCACTGCACAAATACACACAAGAAAATTAAAATACGCTTTTAAAAAACCTGCAAATACACTAAACAAGGAAAGTTCCTCCCCATCAGCCCCTAGGCAGCCAATCCTGAGCTCTCCTTAACACTCCCCCTTCCTCGCACTTGGCTCCTGCCCCCATGCTCTCATCCATTGCCTCCCCCCTACAGAAATCATTCACTATTATTTATTGGACTCTTCCGTTGCTGAGGCTGTTGGCTGAGGCTGCCCTGGGTTTTGGTGGAGAAGCCAGATGGGGATCCAGTACCCTGCCCCAAGCAGGGTGAGAGCCATGCTGGGAGTGGGTACCCAGAGGACTAGGACTTGGGCACCATCTCCTGCTTTCTCCTTTTCTTGCACCTTTTCTTTCTCACTTTCTTCCTGCAGAAGAAAAGGTCTCCATCAGCATCTAAGGAAATAAATCCCATTTATTATTTATTGCTATCAAAATGTGTCAGCTTGCCTTGGGACGCAAGAAGAATACACAATAGCCCACTGGCAGGAAATTAGAAACTTTGGGTTCAAAAAGTGTAGGAGGAGAAATGTGGGTGCTTTGCTGCTCCACCTTGGAGGAAGAAGCACTGGGATGTGCTTCCAGGGAGATCTGTACAGCATGAAGGCTCTGTGTAAAAAATGAGGAACCTGCCACCCTAGCATTCCCTTGTTCAGTGAGTTTTTATTTATCACCATTTGATTTTTCATCCAGGGGAAGAAATACAGCCTGAAAGCTTCATGCTGGCCATAAACACCAAAACCTGCACATGAGCCATTGTTCTGGCAAAGAGATGCTCTGTAGTGTGATGTGCGATCAGTCCTAGAATCATGGAACAGAATCATAGAACCATTTTGATTGGATGAGACCTTCAAGATCACTGAGTCCAACCATTAACTCAGCACTGCTAGGTCACCACTAAACCACATTTCCTCGTCACCACATCTTCAAGACTTTGAAATTCCTCCAGGGACAGGGACTCTACCACTTCCCTGGGCAGCCTGTTCCAGGGGTTGACAGTCTTTTGAGGAAAGAAATTTTTTTCTCATATCCAACCTAACCCTCTCCTGGCACAGCTTGAGGCTGTTTTCTCTTGTCCTATCATTTGTTACTTGGGAGAAGAGACCAACACCCTCCTGGCTCCAATCTCCTTTCAGGGAGTTGTAGAGAGCCGGAAGGTCTCCCCTGAGCCTCCTTTTCTCCAGGCTAAACAACCTCAGTTTCTCCAGGCTAAACAACCTCAGCAACTCCTCATAGACTTTCTCTGCAGAGCTTTACCAGCTTCATTGCCCTTCTCTGGGCCCACTCCAGCATCTTGAAAGGCAAAGCTGCAGCAAGCAGGGTGGTGATAAATTATTTGTACTGAATTTTGACACATTGGACATTTCCACCTGATTTTCCCCAGATGCAAATGGTAATGAATGGCTTCTGTCTTGCTGATATGCAACTGTCACGAATTTTCAATCATCTTCTCACAAAGCTGCTTGTCATTGCACAGATCTCCTGATGGGGTTACTCACATGTTGTGAAACATGGACCTTTAAATTCCTGTTACTGGCCAGTCTGGCTACTGAACCTCTCAATTTAAATGTTCTTGGAGATGCAGCAAGAAAAGGACTCGGGGAGCATTACCAAGGCGGTCTTTTATCCACCAAAGACAAGCCAAGACTGGAAATATTTATTGCCCCAGTACTTCAGCAACATGGCATTAATTGCCTCTGTGTGTTTTGCTAGGTAGTTAGCACAAGGGTATTAATGAAAATAGCACCACTTCATTTTAAAATTAACTGCTTGGCCATTCAGCAGCATCAGCTGATAAATTATGGCAATAAATTTGAGACGGAGATTTATGCCACCATAACTTGGGCTTGGGCCTGCAGGCATGCGCTGGTGAGGGAGGTGGGGACAGGATCCATGGATAGCACTCCCCACCTCACTTACCCATAGGGAGCTCCATGATTATTTTAAATCCTTCCAGAAATTTGAGTCCAGGAGTTTCATGACCTTATGGGTCAGTTTTGGTACTCCGTTAAAATAAATGATGCCCTGGGGGCTAAGGGACCCTCCTTGCCACCGGTGACTGGATGCATGCTCAGCTCTCCAGTGGCCAACAGGATGCTGTGAGCCACCTCCTGTTCCTCTGAGTGGATGGAAATGGAGCTGAGTGCTGCCTGTTGTTATTTTTATTGAGGCCATTCAAGAGGAGAGGAACGACCTGATAAACCATGCAATCATCCCTGCTTTCCCATAAACCTTTGAAACAAGGAATCAGGCTGCTGATGCTACTAACTGGCAACATCTAGTAATGTTATTGTTGTTGTTGTTGTTACTGGCCAGTCAATGATAGACATATATTGTATAGTTGGAGAGAGGATCTTATAAATGCATATAAATATCCAAAGGGTGGAAGTCATGAGGATGGGGCTGGGCTCTTTGTAGTGGTGGCCAGTGGTATGCCAAGGGACAGTGGGTACAAACTAGGACACAGGGGACTTCACCTGAACTTATGGAGACACTTCTTTTCTTTAAGGGTGCTGGAGCCCTGTGGAGGAGGCTGCCCAGAGAGGTTGTGGAGTCTCCTCTGGAGAGATTCCAAACCTGCCTGGGAATCGTAATCCGGGGAAAGCTGCTGTGGATGGCCCTATTTTAGCAGATGAGGTTGGACTCAATGATGTCTAGAGGGCCTTTCCAGCTCCTAACATTCTGTGGTTCTATGAATTGCCTCTTGCTTGCCACCACTGGACCAGCACGTATGTCTTTCTCTCCCACTTTTCCCTTGCACTGGACAAAGCAAAGCATCTCCGCATCTCAGGTCAGAGCCAAATCCAGCTCTTTCTCCAGACTTTGGTGGTCATTTGCACTTTTTGCTCAGGACAGGAAGGCAATGCACGAGCAGGGGCCACAGCCCACCTCATGCCACAGAGATATTCATCTGCAGTTGCTGAACGGCGGCTTCCTGCCTTGGGCAGTGAAGAGAATGGGAACTGTTCCTATAAATGTGATTCATACAACATAACACCTGCCTGCACACTGCAGTATCCAAGCCTATTAGAGGGAAGGAGATGTAGCCAAGTATTTCGGTGTATGGGGTTTCACTTTCTTTCCCTGCCTCTATCCCTCATTGTTCACCATTGCCCCCCAGAAATTCCCTAAGCCAGGGCCTCCTTTTTTTTTTCTTTTTTTTTTTTTTTTTCCCTCTCCAAAGCTAAAGGAATCTTCGTCTCCCAAGATGCTGCATTTTGTTATGGGGTGGAAGACGCCCAACTTTTGGAGGAACTTCAGCTGGATGTTGCCTTTCTAAATAAATGTGACAAATTTAATAGGGTAGGAGAGGTATTTGAATTATTGATTGTTAAATATTTAAGCTGCGAGTCCCCATCCATCAGTGTGTGTGAGAAAGCTCGGGGCAGATTTATGATGCTGGAGTTTTCCTGGTTAGCTGGCACTTGGCATTTCCATTAATTATAGCCCACACATTCAGGGGGTTTTCAGGATTTGTTAGAAGTATTTATAAAAGATGTCCCTATTATACCATTTAAATATTGTTTGTGCAACTGGAACTTGTTTTCTATTGGGGATTAATACACTGTTTGATTTAGGGGAAAATTAAATTAGAAGGTGTAAGTCTCAGGAGACGAATGCTGTATTTGAGAAGGGTTTCCACCACTGGAAAGCACAAAGTTGTTAGGTTTTTTTTTTTTTCTTTATGTATAAATATTTTGTTCTGTGTGTTTCCCAGAGACCGCAGGTGGGTGAGAAGTCTCAAAAGTGCCTTTGCAGTGGGGAGGGGGACAGGAGGTATGTAGTGGGGAGTGGGCAGGATGAAATCCATTCTGTTTAGTATAATTAAAGGATTTAGGGACTCCCCCTCTTCGATTTCCTCAGGGAGGATGCAAGCCCTGAGGCAGGAAGGGTCCGTGTGAGGACGGGAAACTGCCCAGGGCCCTCAGTTCAATAATGCAGCTCCAAAATAAGCCCACCTCCCAAAATATGTAGCTGTATGATGGATTGCAGTTGCTCAAGAAGAGCCATTGCAGCCCCTTAGGTCAATGCTCTGCATTTACAAAGTGCTTTAATTAATACATATGTACATCAGGTAATAGCAGAGATTGCTCAGAGCCTAGTAGTAGACCAAGAGAGGCTCCTAAAGTTTGTAATTCCAGGAGAGGTGGGCACAAATTTTGTGTCTTGGTGCCCTATTGCACTTTATAAAAATATATCTTGATGTCATAAGCAGCAAGAAAATCTCCATCCAGCACAAGCATTGCATTGCCCCTTGCCCAGGGAGCCACACAGGGGGTCACACAAAATCACCTGGTTAGAAAAGACCTGAAGAGCATCAAGTCCAACCCTAACCTAATATCTTCCTGTACACAACTTGTAGACCATGTCCCTAAGCTCTTCATGCAAAGGTCTTTTAAACACCTGCAGGGATGGGGACTTCACCATTTCCCTGGGTCCTGCATAGCAATGAGGGCAGTCATGTCCTCAGGGCTTTCCCAACCTGCCAACAATGCCTCATCCCTTTTCTCCCAGTCGTTCTGAGTCATGAGTTACTGGCAAGACAAATTACTATTGCTGTGAGATGTGAAACTCAGCACCTAGGCTCCATAGGTATGAAGGATGCAGGAGCTGGGTAAGACATCTCAGATTGTTTTGGAGAAAGTGACCTACCTCACCCAAGGTATGGGAAGGCATTTTAAAGTCGTAACTTCTGCTTTCAAACAAATCACCAGTCCTGTTTATGGGGGCACTTTTAAGATAGAATCATAGAATCACAACATAGTTTGGGTTGGAAAAGACCTCTAGGATCATCAAGTCCAACCATCAGCCCACCACCACGACAATTAAACCATGTCCCAAAGTGCCATGTCTACATGAATTTCTTGACAACTCCTGGGATGGTGACTCCACCACCATCCTAGGCAACCTATTCCAGTGCTTGACCACTCTTGCAGTAAAAAAGTTTTTCCTGCTATCCAGACTGATGGGCCATCTTGTGTAGACTGTGCTTTTGCCAGGAGAGGCTGGAGCAGGTGATCCTTCCAACCTTGCATTCTATGATTCTATGTTTCTATGACTGGTGATTACATAATCACCAGGCTTGGCTGCCCCCCTGTGTTACCCATCTCCCTCCACAGTGCTGCTGTGATGCTGCACATGCAATGACATACATGGCCTTAAATTGCTGCAATTCTGCATCACCTCAGGGCTGGGGTTGGTGTTGTGAGACCCATGGGACATCGATTTACCTGCTGTAGAGATCCCAGACACGTGGCTCGATGTAAGAAGTGGAACTTTTACATCTCTCTCAGCTCTAAGGCACGGTCCTGAGTGGAGCTGTGCACGGGCAAGGTGACCACCAGGTTATAACGGCCCGAGGTAACCCTATAAATGCCATAAGGTTATGCCTGTCAATTATTTATTTATTTAATCCCCTTGCAACCACAAATTAGAACCGGCCCTGCTAAAACTCACTGGCCTATCCACAAATTTTAATTAAAACTTAAATAAATCATGTTGGTGGCTGCACTTGCATATAAACAATGAGGGAGATGGCACGCTTACAGCGGCTTGTCAGCGTTGGGTGACTAATGAGTGACTGTGAAAATGCAATCTGAAGGGCCGGAATTGGAAGCAGATTCCTCAGCTAACGAAGGGCACATGCGAGCCCGCCGCGGCCATTGCGGCAGAAGGCACCAAAACCACCTCTTGGGGCTGGGCGGGGGGAAGGAAAAATGTTGTTAAGGCCAGCAGGACGAGGCTTTATTAAATAAAGTGTGGCGCTGTAATGAGATCTTGCAGCTGCAGCCTTCTTGCCACGTCGGGGAGCTGTGTTTTCCCCTGTCCTTGCAGCAAACAATAACCATATGCTGGGGTCCTACCAAATGTTTGTTTTATTTCTTCAGTTGTACACAACGAGGCCTCAGAAAAAGGAGGGTTTATTGTGCCAAGTGCTTGAGAAGAGCTTTGAACCATGCTTCCGGATACCTCATGAGGAAGTGCTCACACCACTGCCTGCTGTTCCGTGTCTCCCCGTTGCACCCCTAGACCCAGGGGTCGCAGCTGGGGATGTCCAGCACATCCTGGTACTGTGAATTGTGTTGCTTCTCCCACCCTGGAGCACTGGCCACAGCCCTGTTAGGAGGAAGGCCAAGCGAGACTCCAAAGTTAAACAAATTCTTCTCCTGTGTTATACAAACTCTCCATATCTGATGGGCCAGGGGACAAGCTGTTGTTTAGTACAGCACAAACAAGTTACTGGTTGATGGAGCAGAGAACTCGGCCACCTGATGATGAAGCCCATGAGATGCTGATGTCCAGCACAAATGGCAACTCCAAAGTCCCGGTCAGCTTTGGATCTCAAAAAGCCTCTGAACTAAAAGCCAGTTTTATAAAGCAGTCTTCTCCTTTCAAAAATCAACAACCTTGGCCAAGCTCTGCTCAGGGCACTCAGGCTCTGCCTGTAGCCACAGGGGCTGAGCACATGGGACATGACTGGTGCCTTCGGTGACCATCTTGAGGGGGATGCTTCTCAGGCAAACAGCTTGTTGCTGCATCAGTGGTGTGATGGGCTTGGGCACAGCTGTGTTCCACTGGCGGAGCTGCTGTGCTGCATGTACTCCTCCACTCCACACAGACCCTTCCTTCCTGAACAGACTTCATCTTTTTCATGTGGACTCCCTCATCTCCACCTCTCCTTGCACAGACCACCCCTTCCTTGCATAGAATCTCTCATCCCTGGATGGACCATCTCCACTTCACACAAACCATCTCCTCCATGCACAGTTCAGCAACCCCCGCACTGCAAAAGTGCCCCAAGGCCAGCATTCATGTTTCAACTGGTAAGTTTCCACAAACACTCTGGATGTGACAAAACCATTATTATCTCAGGGAACATTTTCTCCACCAAACATTTACAGCATACCTAAGTTTCAAGGTTTGGGGTCTTCCCTGACAAGGGACTGCGAGTCTCCAGGTGAGAGCTGCATCTCCCTAACTGCACATTCAGCTTGGAGCCAGTTCCTCAAAAACACGCAAGAGCACAACACTTTACTGCAGCCTCTTGAGCCACACAAATGAGTTTGAGGAAAGACCAAAAAACTTCCCTTGCTCCAAAAATACTCAAGAATGATGCTACTTCCACCAAGAATTATGGTGTTACCGCCAAGAACAATGGTATTTCCACCAAGAATTATACCAACAGCACCAAGAATTATGCTATTTTCACCAAGAATGATGGCGTTACCACCAAGAATGATGGCGTTACCACCAAGAATGATGGTGTTACCACCAAGAACAATGCTATTTCCACCAATAATAAGGCTGCTTCCACCCAAGAAGGATGTTATTTCTTTTTTTGAGGGTGATGGTAATTCACCCCAGAGCATCCCAAGCAAGGAAATGTCTGGAAATAAGAGCTGAACCATCTCACTTGCCTTTGCTCCTAGGGTTTCTTTCCCCCTCTAAAGCAGCTTTGTGAGAAGAAAGAAAAATAATATAGTGTCTGCTGCTTCTGCTATCCAAAATTTGGGAGGAGGAAGGGGGAAGAAAAGAAGGAAGAAGGAAAAAAAGCAAACCCAAACTCAAAACACTCCCAACTGCAGCACATGCTCATGGAAACAAGATGTGGCACACATGAGGCTGTCCCAGGGAGAAAGTTTGCTAAAAATAACATATGCAGATTATGTACATAAAATGTCATGAAATATCAGCACATAAAACCGTGTGGTAGTTCAGGCTGTTGCAATTACAGCTCGAATGTGCCAGATGAAGGACACGCAGCATTTGGTGCATCTGCAGTGGGAGCCAGGCGTGGGGCCAGCTCCTCTCCTCAGCCGTTGCCTGAGGCACTGGGGACTCTGACTGGCCTTGTCGTGTAGAGCTGAGACCCTGAGAAAATAGGAGATAGGGACTATTATTGTTGTTGTTTTCTGGCTGAGGAGGAACAGAGATGGCTCTTGGGTTGTCTCTGGAGACCCCCATACCTGCAAAGGGTCCATTCTCAAGAGCTGGGTTGGGAATTGCTCAGCCAGCCAGAAGTAAACCTGCCAAAGACATTCGGCCTGGAGGATCTGTAGTTGTTGAAGTTCACCTGGGTGCAGAATGGGGCTGCTGCTGGCCAGCAGGACCTCTGCTTGGAAAGTAAATCTCATAAAAGGTGATGTTTATACCCAGAGCATCATTCATCCTGGGTGAAGCAGAACCCTACCGATTACTTTGCCAGAGGGAAGATCCTGGTAACTATTTTTTCTTGTGTATGGGAGGATCTCAATGCACTTTGAGGCACTAAGGAGGCCTGCCAGACCCCCCTTAGGTCCTTCAGGGTGGCATTACAAGGCGTCTGACATTTTCCACACTCCCTCCTCAGTCTTCTGGCTGTGATATAAATTTTCCTCGAGTTCTGCTTTTGTTCTTTGCATGCATCCACACACTGTTTGTTTTCACACCGTGACCTACATAACTCATTTTAATATGGACTGGGGCAGCAGGGTTGGGCTGGAGGGGTGTTGCGAGGATGAGGCAGCTCCAGCTGCAAGGAAGTAATCACTTCTCTATTCTGGGAGAGGACAGCAGGGCCAAGGGCATCCCCTCTCTTCACTGTCCTGCTGGAGCCCTCAGTGCTGGTAGAAATGGTATTGGACCATTTCCACTGGTGGCCAAAATCACAGATAAACTCTTTTTTAACCGTCAATTTTAGTGAAATATTTTGTTTACTTTTCAGCCCCTTCGTTCTCTTCCCTGTTTGCTCCTTGTGAGATAATGGCGCTTGTTAGTGGAAACAAAGTGAAGGCCTGGGAGCCTCAACAATGGGAAAGATTGGGGGTGGTCCCACAGGCCACCTACTTCTACCTGTACAGGAATAAGTATTTCGGTTTGCAATTTGTCCTCATACAAAAACCATCAGGACATGCTCCTGCTGCCCCCACAGTGAGCCCAGCCTGACTCCAGTTCACCACTCCTGCCTCTTCTTCACTTAATGTTACAGATTGTAGGACTGTTTTGGTTGGAAAAGACATTGCAGATCATCAAGGCCAACTGCTAACCCAGCACTGCCAAGGCACTGCTAAACCATATCCCTCATCTACACAGCTTTTCATCCCTCCAGGGATAGGGACTCCACCACTGCCCTGAGCATCCTGTTCCAGGCTGTGACAACACCTTCTGGGAAGATTTTTTTTCCCTAATGTCCAACCTAATCCTCTCTTGGTGCAACTTGAGGCTATTTGCTCTCATCCTATTGCTTGTTATTTGGAAGAAGAAATCAACTCCCCAGTGCTAGGTCTGGAGCCAGCAAATGAAGGAAAATCAGATAAAATAGAATTCTGAAGAAGATTTTAAGGTGAGACTCATGACTTTTTAATGGAATGGACAGACTTAAGTCCCTTTGTGTTGCTGCGCCTCTAGCTTCTTGCCATCCAGTCAAGCCAAGGGTCTTCATTGCTGCCATGAAACACTGCCTCAGTCAAACTCCTGTGCTTCAGCTACAGGGAAAAGGATTCTTCTCTATACACAGAGACCTATATAGTCCAGCAAGGGATATGTTTAAACTCTTGATCTCAGCAGTTTGATGTCATGCTGTTATGTCCATCTCAGATGTTTTATTCCCTTTCTAAGTCCTCGTCATGAGACAGAGCAGTGGATGCACATCTGGGTGGACTGGCTAGAACTTCTTGGATGGAATACTAGTAAGGGACTTTTAAGGCTGCCACATCACTGCCATGGAAGAGGACCATGGGGCACAAGCACTCTGGAAGAGATTGATTTGGTCATGCAGCTCCAAGAAGAGGGCAGGAGCAACAGCAGGCTTGCATTGCTTCTGCATAGAAGAACCTGCAAAAGCAGCAGTGCAAGTCATAGAATCATAGAATCATAGAATGGTCTGGGTTGGAAAGGACCTCCAAAGGTCATCTAATCCTAACTCCTCTGCAGTAAGAAGGGGCATTCTTAACTAGATCAGGTTGCCCAGAGCCCTGTCAAGCCTCACCTTTAATATCTCCATGGATAGGGCCTCAAAAATACCTCCCTGGGCAACCTGTTCCAGTGTTCCACTACCCTCACAGTAAATAACATGTTCCTAACATCCAAAGTCATTCCCATGCACACCCCTTCAAGCCAGTTTCTTCAAACAAACAGTCCTCTGGGAAAACAGCAGGCTGAGATAACCAGAGGGTTTGGGCACTGGAGGGAGTGGGCCTTTAGGTTTCTCCCTTCGTGTATGAAATGGGTCCTTATCTTCCACTCGCTGCCTACGCCCGGCGGCACCATAGCTTTTAAAGATAGTTTCAGCATTGTTCACCTAGGAGAAAGTAATTGGTCAAATTTAATTCAAAGAGAGATCAATTAGTAAAGGTTGTGATAGACACTTAGGTCACCAGCAACTCCTATAAATCATGGGTAGAATTTCCTCCTTTGCCATACACAAGTTTGATGTAGGAAATGGCTCATTTGCAAGCTAAAGGTTTAATTAGGAGAAAAAAAAGGTCAGCAGAGATCAGATGTGAATTGCAAAGTACTAACGAAGTTTACTGCAGTAATGTATTTATTGAGACCTGTGCTATAGATCTGCTTTCTCTCTGCACAGAATGCTAAGAGCACCCCTTTGAGTCCTTCCTATCAACAGAAAACTCATTGATTATATGTGGGATGCTTTAAAACTCTTTGGCACCCACTCCCTTTTTATGATAATCAAAGAGCTCTGCTAGGACCCAGAGCCTCCTTTACCCATCTTGTTAATTGTGGATCCTTCTTTCCAGGTCAAGTTTCCAGAATGTGACACCTTTCAGATGATTCTTTCCTCTCCCATCCATCGCAATATGAGCTTTGCAGAGGGTATTTATTGCTCCTCTTCATCAGGGGCACAGCCAAGATGTCAGTTGTGCAAGAAATACTGATGAGATGAAAATTCATGGTGTTTCTTACTCGCTTTACTGTATTCTGGGGTTTATGGGTGTGTAAACTGCAGAAATAAAAGAGTTCTGCACAAGCTGTCTTAAAAGCAATGGAAGCAGTAGTAATGTGATTACATGAGGCTTTAGCTCGTTGGCAAGAGTGCTGAGCTGGCCCAAGGCAGCGGAGCCTAAAGTCAAGCTATGGCACCAATCTCAGCTTTTCAGTGACCTTTGGGAACCAGGGAAGAGGAGTCCAAGGGAGGCTCATTGGCGCTTCAGGTGCTACCAGCTCTGTGGGTGGCAGAAGGATCATCAGCCCCAGGTATTGCTTTGGACACTGGGATGTATCGGTCTGATAATATGCTCTGACACACTGCTGCTGCAGCAGACAAGAGGGGAAGTATTATCCGGGCATCAAAATTGATCCAAGAACTGGAGCACCTCTTCTGTGAGGCCAGGCCGAGAGACTTGGGGTTGTCTGAAGAAGAGACGGCTCCAGGCAGACCTTCTTGTGGCCTTTCAATACTTAAAGGGGGTTGGTCAGAAAGCTGGGGACAGACTTCTCAGCAGGGCCTGTTGTGATTGGACAATGGTTTGAACTCAACGAGGAAGATTCAGATGAGACAGAACAAAGACATTTTACAGGGAGGGTGGTGAGACACTGGCTCAGGTTGCTTACTTGCCAGAAGCAGTGGATGCCTCATCCCTGGAACCATTCTAGGTCATGTTGTTTAGCGCTCTGAGCAACCTGCTCTAGTTGCTGCTGCCACTGCTCACTGCAGGGAGGTTGGAGTAGATGACCTTTAAAAGTTCCTTCTAATCCAAACTGCTCTATGATTCTATGATCACTTGTTCTGCACCTCTAGGAGCTCCATGAAGGCAGACTCTTGCTGCTCCCTGTTTCCTGCAGCTCAGGGGAATTTCCATTGGTGGGGATTGGCACTGGTGCTTTCAGTGCTATGACTGCCCATTGTTGGGACTTCGCCAACAGGCACAGATGCAGCTTCAGATTGATCTGAGCTGCAGCTGGGGCTGGAAAGGGTCTGAGGAGTGCTGCTGCCCGGCCAGGATCATCAGGGGTCCCAGCATCCTGAAATGTCACCAAGAACACCATGGTGTGGGGCTTCATTAGGTGTCGCACATAACTAATGAGTCTGCAATATGTATGGCAGGATGAACACTGTGAAGTTCCAGAGGCAGCCACCAAGGTGGAGAGAAATCAAAACGGCAGCTGGACCTGGCTGGGAGAACAAGAGCAATTTTTCCAGTCACTTCCATTTGTGCCAGTACCACCCAGTTTGACAAAAGATTGCCATTTCACTTTAAGCAACATTACGTGAAGAACAGATAGCAGATTCAGATTTGAAACTGATGTAATTAAACAGGCTACGTTAATAACCAGCACCTGAGACTCGGGTCCTCCGTGTGGTGTTGATAACCCCAATTACAATCATTCCGGCAAGGCAATGGTACCAGCAACAGGCAGAGGGTGGAGGAGGCTCCTCACTCTTCTGGAGGATCAGGACCTCACAGCAATTATCAGTCAACAGTTCCAGCTGCTTAGTTAAGTGTTAAGACCAAAGCAAACAGATCGCAGCTCTGGGGCTGGAAGCAGAGGAGCTGTAATTACTTTGCAGTCTGGCTGTTGCCCCCATCTCCAGATACAGAAAGACCCCTGATGCACCCAGCTTCTAACAAAGAGGTGTGATACCTCCTCGTGCAGAGTTCAAGTGTGCTTCTAGGAGGCTGAAGTTTCAGGTGTGACATGTACAAGGGATTAACTGTTTCCTCCCGACAGCAGATAAAAGCCACGTTGCCTTGGGCAAGCCACGTTGCTATTAAAACATCAGCTCCTGTGAGTCTCAGAAGAGAAGCAAGAAATTCCCTCGTCTTTACTGAGCGCATGGGGGAAACAGAGTTCTTCTGACAGCCAGATCATGTTTGATATCATCCGAGCTGACTCCACAGAGATGTCAAATGAGAGAAGATAGCAGAAGTCAGCCTGGCAGCTTAATTGGCTTACACTTTGGTATATCCTGTTTTAAAAGTAAGGCCTTCAAAATGTGATTTGGACGAGTGAGTTGCGTGAGGTTTTATCCTCGCAGCCTTCTGGGTGACACAACCAGCGTGGCTGTGAACATGGGCTGCGGGTATGGCTGGATTTATGGAGTATTCATTATTTTAATAGCACTTCTGGACTTAGGGTCAAATATCTTTTTCCAACAGTTTTTTATTTAAGGAAAGAGCCCGTATGTCACAATCTCATGCCTCATCTAATTGCATAAGTGTTTCCTTTGTCCTTGAAACCGAAAAGTAGACCGCGTATCCAGGAGCTACAGAATGAAAAAGCATCTGCCTTTGGTATTTGGCATGCCTCAATTAAAAACCCTGCTGCCTGGGCTATCATTTTATTTGAATTCTGACCAGAACACTTCTGCTCAGATGCAAATGGATGATTCTGAAGGTCAGGCTAGGGGTAGGTAAAAAAAAACAAATCCTTTGGAACGATACATAGAACATTAATGTTTTACACGCAACAGAAAAGAGGCCCAGGAGCCAGCAAAGCCAAGTTTGGAGTCGTGCTGGAAGCACGGGAACAGCTCGTGTGCTCGCTCCCCTCCAAGCATTTCTGTAAGCTCCTGCTGGAGTGGAGCTCAGGTCTGCTCTCGAGACGTGACTCCCCTCCCTCCCAGCCTCACAAATCTGGAGCTCAATATGCACGAAACACTTCCATCTTTAAAAAATAATTGAAAAGGTGCACCCTGAAGTTCACTGGATCGATCCCTCTGAATTATTTTATTTAGAAGACACTTCATTGTGTCAAAGATTTAATGGAGAGGTTAGGAGGCCCAGCCTTCAGAATGTCAATGCATTAAAGCAGAGCGTTGCAGGGAATGTTAAAATCCTGGGTTGCATACACCCAAGCAAAACTGCCAGACTTATGAAACATGAAAATTATGATACAGAGTTGTGATGAGACACAGGCAGCTGGGAAAAAGCAGCTCGGGGGACAGAATCCTTCTGCATGTGTCTTACAAGCAGTGGGGTGAAACTTAGCAGCCTTGCTATGGACTTCTTCACCTTTCTCTCACCTCCCTCCCAGCCTTTGCTTTTCAGGCTGGATCTTTTGAAATGTGTTTTCACGTGAGCAGTATTTCCCGGCACACTTGATTAAATACCTTCCCTTGTTATTTATTGCCCATTAAACCACACATTTTCTGCATGTACCCTCGTTGGACAAAAGATCTTTGCTATCAACTGCAGACCTCAGCAGGTCTTTAGGCCAGAGCAGTTTGCTGCAATGAGCTCTACGTGTGGCTGCAGCTGAGAAGCTCTGAGAACTCAAACTCCGACAGCATGGATCAGGGTTCTCTGCTTATTAAGTGGCATTTCTGCTACCTGAGAGTTATCCTACTTCACCACATTTTACATTGCTTGCTGCCTGTGATAAGGTTCTAACACAGGAGATGTCCAAAGGTTTTTCTCCCTCTCCTTGGGGGATCTCTCTCTTCGGGTGCTGCAGGAACAATTGTGATCCCCTGAAGTCCTGCTAGGTTGTAAAGTGAAACGGAAGGGCGGGGGAAGAAATGACAAGTCCTTTTTACTGAAATTCTCTCCCCAAATGGATTTGGCAGAGACCAGCTCTGCTGCTCATAAAGCAAGGTTTATCATTTGTGCAGGCTGCTGCCTGAAGGGGAAAAAGATCTTTGAAGTTGCTGAATGATGGAAGGGTCTCCCCCCTTCTCTCCCTCACAGACATTTTTTAAAGGGTGGAGACTGAGAGATGCTCAACTGCCCTGAGTCAGGAAATTACACGACAAATTAAACAATTATGTGTTTTAGTGCTGAGCATCTATTTAGACGTTCAGCATCGAACCTGCATTTAGCCCGAATTCCAGGGGCATTTCTGCTTTTCCCCCTCACCTGTAATGCCACACTGCATTATTTTCCTGCATATCAAGAGCTCCCCCAGTCCAGTACCTACAGCTTGAAGAGATTTCTTTATCATTTCACTTTACTACAGAGGCATTGCCTGGACACTGTTGGAGTGACAAGGACTATTTCCTTAATTACTGTACATTGATAATAGCATTTACTCTGGCAGCTCCAGTGCTATTCAATCAAGCAAGATTCAATACAAAAAAGCTGATTTGCCAAAAAAGAGATTAGCATAAGTGCCTACAGTCACATTCTATTTTTGAAGGTAAAGCTACTGTGTCTGTGAGCTTTCTTGTGGGAACTTTATAAAGAGAGATTAATCTAGTTTATCTCCTTCAAAAGATATTTGGGGAAATCACAGAGAGTCACTGCTTAGGCTCTTTGGGTAATAATTTTCTAGAAACACGTGAAGTAAAGAACTGCACAGAAAGTGCTAATCAGCAGCAGGAAGGTATATATATTCTTTTTTCTCTTACATGTCTGCAGACATTTGTTGGGAAAAACTCTGTGTTCCCCAGTTTGCTGTGGCTGTTCTTTGTCATTTAATCAAGTGGTGACTGTAGCTGTTGCACTTTAAAATTAAATGCTATTATTTATGGTAGAACTTGTTCTAGTTAAAAATGCAGAGCTCAGCACTGTGTACATTTGTAAGCAGAAGGTTAAGCAGGACATTTTAAATGGTAAAGCAAAGGGCTTAATCAAGGCTGAAGAGCAAAATGCAGTGGGATAACAGATATAGTAAATAGGCATTAATCATCATACAGGCTTAATCCAGGTATTAGGCAGTCTTGGGGCTAATACGAAGACTCACTTACATAAGGACTCTCTCTACCTGCTCTTAAATAACTGAATAACTTCATTCTCGGGAGAAATTTCACAGACATTGAAGGCCCTTGTGGTATAAGGCCTACATTATGGCTCTGTAAGATGATTATCACGTCATTGTTTTGCCTGAAGGGGATTTCTGAGTTAGGAGGCACGTGGGGGGTGTGGCTCAAGAAAGGCAAAAATTGGATCTCCAGAGCCACTTTTCCAGGGGTTTTGGTTTTGGTTTTGTTTTTTTTTTCCTCCCTTGACACTGTCCATTACTGTGACATCAAAATCCGAGCTAAGTCCTTCTTGCCAAAGATGGACCAGATAAAAGCACGAAGCCAGTATCATCTCATGGGAGACAGCTCACTGTCTTAGTGACAAATTTAGTGACTACAAATCCAGGCTTAGAACATAGTCCTCCCCAAATCCTAATCCAGCTCTTGCACACTGGATTTGTCTTTAACTACTGATGAACTAAAATTCCAATTTTGAGATGATAGCACATCCATAAGTACAAAATGCACTGTACAAAAGTTCTTTTGTTAGATGCTTAGAAAGACTAAAGTGCTCTCAGGTTTAGCTTCACATCTGAAATTCCAAATACACCAACAGAAGTGCTGTATGTACTGACACATCAGCCTTCTGATCAAGCTTGCCTCACTTAGCCCTGAAACAGAACAGGCAAACTCATGGTGAGCAAAAGACAACCTAACCCAAGGAGAGAGGAAGGAGATGGAAACAAACAATAGGGGAGATGACCATGGTTTATCTCTTCTAGCAATAGCAAGATAAAAAAAAAAAAAAAAAACCACAAACCTTTAATTGTGACTGTAGGAGAGGGACAGTGATGTAACTGTTCCCAGGGAACACTATTCTTATTTTGTAGAGGGAGGTGAGCCAAGATACTTAAGCTCTAGAGAACCTTTAACACAGGAAGCTATTTATCATAACAAGCTTGGTTGATACTGCTCCCATACTGAACCAATTAGATTAGCCTATTTCGTCATACTTCATAACTTGGGATGATAGGTTTCCAAGCATGGTACAGTGCAGTAATTGAATTTTGATCAAACACACATGGCCCATAACCCAGTATGTGAAACTTTCAGAACAGTTCACAGCTTTTAAATATCCAGTCAACATGTTGCCAAAAGTACAGGATGTACTTGATGCAAGTGGGAGAGGAGGGGGGGGAGCACGAGTCCACGCCGTAACTTGGTACAGCTGTAAAACAAACATTTTTTTGTTCCGATTCTGTTCCTAGTTTAGCAAAGGAGCTGGGAGGAAGACAGTGAATGTCAA
The DNA here is from genome assembly GCA_013399775.1 of Semnornis frantzii. NCBI lineage: Eukaryota > Metazoa > Chordata > Aves > Piciformes > Ramphastidae > Semnornis > Semnornis frantzii. The sequence continues at coordinate 3,292 of VWYK01072758.1, read as the reverse complement.
CTAAGTCGTTTCTCTCCCCAGCCCCCCACCCCTCCCCCCAAGCACACATTTCCCTTTNNNNTTTTAACAGTCTTAGATTACCACAACCTTTTAAATTCACTATACTGCACTTACATAGTGAATTAGACACACCAGCAATTATGGCTGTTAGCATGACACAGCCATTGCCTACACTTAGTTAACAAAATAACTTGAAAGTCACAGGCATCATCCTCTTAATGGAGTTGTAACCAACAGCACCATGGAATGAAAGCCCTAAAAATGAGCCCTCACCTCTGGATTCTCCAGGCCTCTGCCAACACAATCCATATGGTGGGCTGTCTCGTCAGGCTCAAGGTGAAACACTCCGCCAGTTCTTTGCAGGCAATGATCTCCTCTTACATGTTCTTGCCATGTTTTCCCCACAGTAAATCCAAGGAACTTTGAAGAATACTCTGTGTAAAGGAAACAGAATACATGCATAAATTCATTCCTAGGGCTCTACTGGCTCCAGGGCAAAGCACCCACCGCAGAACAGGTTCATGACATAGAAAGTGCTGTGCCAGACTTTCTTTTGAGCAAGTAATGGCTATCCATATCAAAGCTCCTGTTTGGCCTGCAGCTAAGAGTCTGGCATGCTTAAGCAATAGAGCAGGAGATCCCCAACCTCTGCATATGGTGCTGCCAACTCCTTTCTCAGCTTTGAATGCTTTGACCTGAAAGGCAGCTGGACGGGGCTCCAGGCATCTCGGCTACCCCGAAGGGGAAGGAAGCACGAGGGCAGCCAACACCTTGGCTTTAATCGAGGTGGTGCAAACAACATAAAAGTTGGGAATTAGTGCTACGGCCCTCCTAAGAGTGCAGGATCTGAGGGTTTACCCAGGTGCTTCTAGTTGCACTCTGTGGATCATCTGCCTGCGAGCCATCTCACACACCTGTCCTGGAGTAGGGCTTGTGTAAGAGAAGCAGCCACAGGTTCCAAGGGGAGAAACGGTGCTTTGCACATGTAACAAAATGTACATCTCATTTAGCCATGCTGTTGGCTGGGGACAGGTATACTGCCCAATTACAACCACCACCCTGTCAGAGGCAGAGTGCAGAGGCTGTGAAGGATCTGTCTCACTCCCCACCCTGCTCCCTGCTAAGTTATGATGCTGCAGAGAACAGAAAAAAAGGAAAGAAAAATAATTTGGTGTTCAACTTATCAGACTTGGACCACACCTCAACTCAAACCAAGGTTAAATAGGCCTGTCCTAAGCCTTCTAAAGATAGGATTTATACAGTAATTACAGTAATGGAAACTGATCTTTATAATTTTTATACTGCCTAAAATTCTGCTGTGTCATATGCATCTGCAGAGCCTGAGAACTGTGCTTCTCAGAGAGAGCACTGCAGTCTTCAAAGCAGCCATTCAGATGTCTAATGGGGAGTTACCGGAGCATGAGGGTGTTCAAGATGATAATGAAGCACCAAGACTTAGCCTCAGAAGCCCCGGGAAAAGAGTTTGCATTTGAGACAAGCAGTATTTTTTTTTAAGCACTGTATTTTGTTGGGAGTTTATGGAACTAGAGCTTCATCACACATGGTGCAATCAGCAATAAGACTGCCCTTTTTATTCTTCTGGTTCCTTTCTCTTTCTTGGCCACAGTCTCAGTCTAGTGAGCATGGTGCAAAATGCATCTTGGCCAGACAGAATCCTCATGTCCACTTTCCAGTTTTTCTTCTTTTTTTCTCTTGTGCAAGCAAAAAATACCAGAGTGCTAAGTCTCTGCTGTAGGATAAAGAATAACTTCAGGAGATTTGGAGATCTGATAGGGGGTTTGGCTCCACCTTCAGGAAGCAGAAGGCAAAGAGACGACACGGGTTTAAGTTTCAGGCATACTCTGCAGAAACCGAAGCCTTCGACCTCTTCTTACTGACATCTACTGCTCCTCAACACGTCTTCACTTCATATACATAAAAGATTCCCTGATCTCATGCTGTTACATTTCTCCATACTTGATTCGTCTCTGCAGAACCCAGTTCCCCCTAGAGGTACTCAAGAACTTGCCGTAGGATGTCCAAAGGTAGCTGATACATGAACAAACTGAGATGAAATAGGAATGAAAGTCAACAAAACACAGCTTTGAGGTAAAGAAATTGAGGCACACAGGGTATCACAGAGCCATTTACATTGTCAGTGCTCAGGTTTCCATACAGAATTTTCTCCTATGAGATCAGGAACGTTCTCTGGGTAACACTGATGGATTGAGAGGAACAAAGTGGGAAGAGCCTTAATCAGATTTCACTCTAGCAAAACACTTAGGCACTTGCTTAAAGTTAAGCTATGCCCCCCTTCCTCCCCCCCAAATTCAGGCAGAAGATGCAAAGAGAACAATCTCTTGTTCTTCGCCTCTCAGCAGACTCTGCTGCAGGTTTGAAGACAGCAGCTGGTTAAAAAGGCATGATTTAAATTAATTTAAATGATGTATTTTTTAAAGAAGCCACGAAGTGACCATTTATACTAATGAAAATGGGAAAGCAGTTAGACATGAGATGACACTGAGTTTGAAAGACTGTGTGATGTATTAGTGAACTAATAGGCAATCACACAATTAGTGCCAGTCCTGTGAGGCAATGGAAACGTATGGTGGCTTGCAAAATCTTGCCTTTGGCATTTCCCCAACTGGGTGCTTAAGCACCCAACCTTATTGTATTCAACATCATCTTCTGGAGGAAACAGGCTTGGAAACTGCAGAGCAAGCAACAGGAATGGCTCTAAGTGTAGGAATGGACTAAACACCTAATGAATCGGGGAAAAAAAAAAAAAAACAAAAAAAAAAAAAAAAAAAAAAAAACCCCAAAAAAACCCAAGAAACCAAAAAAAACAACCAAAAAACCCCCCAAAAA
>VWYK01072756.1:8224-20069 GCA_013399775.1 Semnornis frantzii | reverse complement strand
CTTTGTAGGTTCTGCTGGACTCTTTCTTAGTTTGTGAGGTTTTTTGAAGGACAAAGCTGCTCTGATATCCCCTTTTTCAAAAAAAAATTCATTATTGTGGGAGTTAAAAAAACAACTTACCTTAGAGATGATAGATGAAGGATAATAACTTCAAGTTGGGCATTTTTTTTGCTACTGTTGTTAGCAATTGGAATGAATCCTACCTTTGCTCTCTCTATGCTACCCCAGGATAAGTGCTTGGCCTTCTTTAAGGTTATGAAAACTCTGTCTCCATCCTAAACAATGGAAATTCTCCCTTAAAATGCATGTACAGTCCAGCTGACCTGCAGCAGGCTACTACTTGTGCTCTTAAAATTAAGTCCTTAGTCATGTGAATGCCTTAGCCATGTGAATAGCCCTTCAACACCTGCTCAAGGTGAGGAGTAGTCCTCAGTGAAAGAAATACACAAGGAAGGCACGGCGGGAGGAATGTGGAGTATGAGAGACGCACAGGATTGGACCCTGAGGAACAAGTATGACTGAAGTGTGCTCATCCACAGAGCAGCATCCATAAGACACAGCTCATCAGTGTGTGCTGCTTCCAATACTTCAAGTCAAAACAAGCGTGAGCGATGCAATGTCTCTACGCGGCATAATTAGAGATGTAAACAAGGGCTGCCACTGAAGAAACTGGAGCAATATGCTAAGTAATTACCTGAGTTATTTCAGTCTGGCTATATTCTGCATCATTAGGATAATTACAGGAATTAAATTCAAGGCCATCGTGCCTTCGGTAGCTCGGTTTGTGCACAACAACCTCATCTCCACTTTTTTGTTTGGAGTTTCCCTTGATTGCCAGGGTGGTCCACGCTTTCCCTTGTTTGTTCTTGGGAAAGAACCATTAAGCAAAACAAGGTTAATTACGCTTTCATCAGCAGGACTTCAGAGGGGATTCCTCCTGAGAAACCACAGAGCAGGGAGTCCAATCCTTCTGTTCCCCTCTTCCTTAAAAAAGAAAGTAAAACCAGACAATGAATGTCCCTATTTACATTTTAGAGCTCTTTTCATGCCTGATATGCCCGTGTGAATGTATCAAACACAAGCCAAGCAGGAATAATATGAGACTATTTTCCCTTTTTTATTTTTTTTCCCTCTATATTGCTTAGCACTCTATTTTTCTAACTTTTCCCAAGAGCAAGAAGGAAACCATTTCCCTGCCCCCTCCCTCTTTGTTTCTTTTTCTTCTTATTCAGGACGAGGCTTGTAGTGAATCCGTTAGGACTATTGTGCTATATTCATCAGTTCTACTTGGCACAGCTCATGTGTGAATCGAGGCTCTTTTCTCTACAAGAAAAGATATTTCCCCTCATACTGCTGTAAGCCAATTACTCTCTTGGCCTCACATATTTTCTCCCTTCCAGCCAGACATATGATAAATATTTTATCTAAATCCCTTTTTATTATTTGCCATATTATGAAGACCAAGGTCTCAAGACAGTGAGGTTAAAAAATAATCTACAAAACATCTGTGTTTGCATAGGACAGTGATGTTTTTTCCCTTAAAGAAATAAAGTCAGTTGCTCCAAAGGTTGATTCCCAACTGAACACAATGTGAAGCTTTAGAGGAACATGAAGAATGAACAGGCTGCCCAAGGAGGTGGTGGAGTAACCACCCTTGTTAGCTCATGTTCAAAAAGTGTGTAGACATGGCACTGTGAGACATGGTTTAGTGGGCATGGTGGTGTTGGGTTGATGGCTGACCCAATGATCTTGAAGGTCTTTACCAGTCAAAGTGATTCAAGGAAGAAAAAAGACATACAGTGGGTTTAGTACAAGACTGCTGGAAAAAACCAACCTCTATCCACATTTAAAACCTTTGGGCTTAATTGTACAGATGCTAAAAGCACAAAAATCCATCAGGTTTCATCACTAATGGTATTTTGTTTCATTGGTTTGGGAGAAGATGGAATGCAAAGCCAGTAGGAGTTGCCTGTTTGTTGTTTCCATACTGCACTGTGCAAAGCTCACTGTATTCCATGCTAATGCCACTGGACACCAGTTCAAGTACCATCAGAGACCCAAATTAGACCAGCTAAAAAGTCTGCAGAAGCCTCTTGGTTTTAGCAAACAATTTTGTCCCATCCCGTGGGGCAGAGCCAACAAGCACTGCAGCATGGTGCATGGACCCAACTCATCTTGCGAAGAGGAAGAGCCTTTATAGTCAATATCAAAAGCATGTGTCCTCAATTTCTGCTGTAAGTGGAAGCTATGCAGCAGAGGTTGCTGCAATATCTCACTCCATAGAATCCCAGAATCCTATTGTGGTAGGCTTTGGAAAGAACCTCTGCAGATCACCTACTCCAACTCCCATACTAAAGCAGAGTCACTCAGAGCAGGCTACCCAGAATCAAAATGTTCATGTGGGTTTAGAAACTCTCCAGAGAAGGAAACTATAATCCTCTCCAGGCAGCCTAGTCCAGTGCTGCGGCACCCTCACAGCAAAGTTTTTCTTTTCCCTTTGTAGATGGGACCTTCAACATGAACAGGGGATTATTGCTGACAGAACACCACCTTGGTACCAGTTTATTTCATTTCAGACCCTAACACTGTCAACACTGACATTAAATAATTTCATTGTACAAGGGAAAGAGACAGGAGAAATCAGTCTTGTCTTAAGCTAAGTATGGTAAAAATTGCATCTACTGCCTCATCTGCTGGTCAAGCTTCTTCTCTGCGGTTGTAGCCTGCAACACACTAAGGCTTGTTTTTCTTTTACTACCACTTAGGTTTCTGTTGTCTTATTTTCCAGAAATAACTCAAGCTGAGGTTACAAAAACTGCCTCAAGTGATTACCTGTAGTTGCTAAACTAGCACTCATATGTTTTCTTATCCAGCCTTCAGTGACCACCGTCTGCTGTCTCATGATAACTGTTCCACTTAGGCCTACCGAAAAAAAGCTAAGATTAGAGTTACACAGAGTTAGCTAGATATTTCTTATCCAAAAAAAGAGATATACATTAGCATGTGCAGTTTTTGTTGACTTAGACTTACTTTTGGACCCCCCCTTTGACAGTGTATATTCCCAGTGCATGGTAAAGGGTTTGTGAGGATCTTTTTTCTTTGCATTTCAACTGCTTTCTCAGAGCATTTGTGATCAAAACCCTGTAATGCTCTTTGTTCAGTGAACCTCCTGAGCAAGAAGACGTGGAATTAAAAGCACTGTTAGTATTACAAGGATACTGTTGGCTCACAGTATCTCAAATGCAAAGCAAGATTTGTTAGTTGCTGCAAGAAATATCTTATAGAAGGCGAATGGTCTTTGTGAGGACTACAGGCAATGGGGCACGCCATCGCCCTCAGCCCTAAAGATCTTCTCCATGAGAACTAGAAGTTTTTCTGCCTCTGAACATTTTGGAGTGACATAACTACACACATGCAGCTTCATTGGTGCAAATCAATAGGGAGCTCTGATTGCTCTCATGTACAGCTACGTGACAGCACAATTAAACACAGATGCCAATTAAGCCCATGCAGAATTAAGGCCAGAATTGGAGCTTTAGAGCAAAATGCTTCAATGGGACCAGAATTCCAGTTTTCCTTTCTAAAAGGAAGGATCTATAGAAGACAAAGGCATCTGCATTGATGAAAAATAGATGAGAGACCTTGGGAAGACCTACAGGGAGTGAGAAAAATGACAGTTTAAAGCTTCAAAAGCCTAGCAGCTCCCTTGTATTTTAGCTGCCCAGAAAAATCAATGCTAGGGTCTTGTATCCTCCTGTCCTGTGAAAGGAAACAAGAAACACAAAGGCAAAACAGAACAAAAATCAGCCATCTGCTCTAGGGGATCTGCCAGGTGTGTGGTTCCCAATAGGCAATGGGCAGACATGAGCCTGTCCTTCTGGCAGGTGGGGCAGTGGCATTGTCACTTGTGCCCTGACTCACTTAAATGTCACCTTCTTTCAAGGAAGCTGAGCAACTTCTTTCTTAATTCCACCACATGCCAGAAACCCCCCTGTAAATAAAGTCAGTAACTATTTTCTTTATAGCCAGACCCTTTTGCTGAAGATGAGTAAAACCAGAGCAGCTCTTTCAGCTTCCTCTTCTCCACAGTTTTCATTTTAAAGTAAATGTGGGGGTGTGTGAGAGATTCTACTGCCTCCTAATTGTTCCCTGGCTTCCCGTCAGAAAGGTCTGGACTTAAATCCCAGGAAACCTCTCACTCTGTTTGAGGAAGGACTCAGGAGAACAATAGCCAGCTACAAACAATGCTGCTGCAGCAGAGATGTGTTAAGTATGCGTTTGTGTTGTGGTCTTCTACTGGGAAGTGCCAGCATGTAATGGCAGCACTAAGGGTTACAGCAACAAAGGGTTAGTAAACCTAAGGGCTGAAAATTGCCAACTAATTTCTCTTTCAGGTCTCTGACAACTGTGGCAAGAATCATCTCCCATTAAATGCAAAATCAGATGGATTGAATGAAAAGGCATGCTAACTGCTTTACCACAGCACAACCCAAACTCATGGCGTGGTGTGGCTCAAAACAGAACAGCTCTTTTTTCCCAACACCATAGTTTTTCATCTTGATTTCATTTTTCAAGAATTGGTCATGCCATAACATCTGTGAGGGTGAAAGAAGGTGGCCCTCAAGTCTTTGTTCTCTGTATCTTTCTCAATGTTATACCACAAACTTCTTAGCTGATAAGCAGCTTCTTCTGGTGTAAGCCCTAGAACTATTTATCCTGTAGTAGTTTTCCAAAGCCATGTTTGGTACTTAACTGAGCTGTCCTTGGGAACAGAAGGCTCCAGGAGACCTAACTGCAGCCTTTCAGTAGGCATAAGGGCCTATAAGGAAGACAAAGACAGCTTTTTTTAGCAGGGTCTATTGCAACAGGTCAAGGGGTGATGCTTTTAAACTAAAAAGAGATTCAGATGAGATAGAAGGGAGATTTTTTTTATGCTGAAGGTGGTGAGACACTGGCTAAGGTTGCTGAAAGTGAATGCCCTGTCTCTGGAAACGTTCCAGGTGAGGTTGTTTGGGGCTTTGAGCAACCACATCTAGTTGCATATGCCTCTTCCGAAAGCAGAGGGTTGGTCTAGATGACCTTGAAAGTTCCCTTCAACCTAAGCCATTCTATGATTCTGATTTTCCCAGAAAAAGAAACACTTTGCGGCCCGAGGCAATGATAGTTATTCAGAATGGAAGAGAGAGCCTGAGGAGCCTGAGTAGCTCCCTTTTTACATGGTGCCACTACCAGAAAGGAGACACCATCACATGACTGAAGGAAATAAGTCATAGAATCACAGAATCATTTTGCTTGGTAAAGATCTTTAAGATACCAGATACATACCAGATATACAGATAAATACCCCAACACATAACACAGTATGTTCTTCTCGAAAGTTGCCATTGTCTCCAGCTTATATCCCACCAGTGTCAGGATAAAAACATTAGAAATATATAATGCTTCCAGATTGCTTCAATACGTGTGATAAGATCTTCCCTATAAAGATCTTCCTCTTCCAATCCTGCTCAGATTTCCTCTGATAGCAGGGAATGTGAAAAAAAAAAAAGCATACTTGAGGCTGACTTCTCAGAGAAGAAGGTGAAGTCTCATCTCTTGTTTTTCTCTTGCACTGCTGATGCTCAGCTGAGTCTCCCACTCACTGGAATCATCCAAGAAATCAGCTGTTCGCACTGATTTATAAACTTGAAAAGCCACCTCTGAAATCCTGTTGGTCTGGCTTTAAGGCAGAACCTCACGTTGCACCAGTACTTTCTGCAAGACAGCACCAAGCATAGATGTGGTTGTGTCAGCACTGGCAGCTTACTTGGGAAGATCAGGTCAGACCACAGCACATCAGAGAAATTAGTAGGCCAAGTAGAGCACAGCAACCTCTGTCATGTTGAGAACTGGGAGGTTTAATGACCAAACTCTCTCTAAACCAGCCTGCTTACTAGAAACATCTCTGCAAAAGAATGTCTACTGCTTCCCCACAGGCACTCAAGCTTGACCGCCAAGTCACACAGCCTAAAAATGTCAAGATCACCAAGGAAATTCTGTGAAAACCCAGGAATAAACCCTTCATTGTCCTCGTACTACAAGACTTGCTTTCTTCCTTTGTTGCAGTAATTCACTTTGTACAGATTTAACAAACTAAATCTTAGAAGTCCTTCCCAAAATAGACTGGGAGCCCAGCTGCTGGGATAACTGAGGTCAGAACTCAGACGTCCATTTTTCTTCATTCCTTTCCAGGCTCCTTCAATATAAAGGGTCAATGCCAGTTACAGAATTAAGAATTCATCTCTACTGAAGTAATTAGAAGTGTGTGGGGTTTTTTTCTGCCATGCTTTTTGCCTTATTGGTGTGCCATGGTATTTCTGGAAAGTAATAGTAGCTTTAACAACTAGCCACAATTTTAGAAGTCGAAGCAATACTTTGCTTTGCTTTCCCTAATAGGATTCAGAAAACACAGCATGCAGCAGAAACCTTTGCTGTGCACCTTGGTCTCCTACAGGGACCATTACTTGGGTGGATGTGTTTTAACAGAGGCACCATCACCACCTTTCTGTTCCCAAGGACAGGAAAGACCACCAATTAGAATTCATTGCAGCTATTAGGCCCCAGGTTTCTTGTGCTCAGAAAGGATCACTGAGCTCTTAATTCCTTAAAGAAATGGCCTTTGAAAAGCTCCAGGGATTGCTTCTGTACCAGAGAGGAATGTTTTGAGGAACAACCTGGGACTTGTTTGGCTGGGGATAACCTTTGAGGCAGCGACCTGGGCAACAGCCACAAGGAAGACCAGCAGCATCCCAGGCTGGACCAGCAGCGCCATGGACCAGCATCAGATCAAGGGCAGCAATGACTTTAGTGGGCATCCATGAGACTGCATCCATTCTGGCATCCAGTTCTGGCCCCATGGTAAGAATGAGGACAACCACACAGGACAAGTCCAGGGGCTGGCACACAAGTCTGTGTGGTTGTGGAGTGTCCTCTGAAGATGTTCAAAACCTGCCTGGATGTGTTCCTGTGTGTGGCCTTCCCTCGTTGATCCTGCTTTGGCAGGGGCATTAGACTTGATAATCTCTGGAAGTGTCTTCCAACCCCTAACTCTGTGATTCTGTGAGGAGATGCTGAGAGGTCAAGGCTTGTCCAGCCTTAAGAGGGAAGGGTTACAGGGACCCAACAGCAGGCATCTGTCACTCTTGAGAAGAGATAAGGAGGGAGATGCACAGCAGAGAGACAATGGCCACAAACTCAATCAGGGAGAGAAGGGAGAATTTGCCTTTGGGATACTCAGGCAGCAGCTCGGGTCGCTAAGACAGGTTGTGTAACCTGAGTCCTTAGAAGATTTCAGTACCCAACTAGATAAAGCCTTGAGCAATTTGGTTTGATCTCATCACTAGTCCTGCTTTGGGCAGGAGGCTGGACTAGAAACCTCCTGGGGTTCCCTCTAAATTAAATGGTTTTATAAAAGGTTACAAAGCAGTAAAAATTGCAAGGTGTCTCAACAAACAAGTAAAACCAAAAATCCATCCCTTGTCACAGTACAGCTGCACAGTTATAGGAAACAGGATTTTTCAGAAGCAATGCATAAAACCAAAACTAAGCACTGCCCCCCTCTTCCTCAACCACAGGCAATTTTCAGCTGTTGTATGAAAATCTACTCCAGATACCTGACACTTCAACTTTGTCCTGACAAGCCACCTCAGAGATTAATGCGTTTGGGATTCCAAAGAAAGAAATCCTTCTCTTTCTTCTGGCAGCTATTCATAGGAAAGCAAAGGGAGTGTATTATCAAAGCTTAGCTGCTGGTGAAACTTTTGAAATAGGACTCTCACTTGTTCTTCCAAGAAAATCCCTGCTCCCCTGCTCTCCAAACATAAACCCAGGCTAAAACCACTAGTGTCATCCAGGCAGATTCTTATCTTGTTTACCCTGGTCTGAACCTGAACAGCTCTGAAAGAAATACATTCCTCTGGATTCTCTTGAGAAATGCACACTCTGATGAATCTCAGCAGGAATGACTGTACAAGAGAAAAACCTACCATCAAATAAGGTAGGTATTGCTTAAAAAGAAGGAAAAGGCATCAAAAGAAAAGTAGTTAGTGCATGTCCCTCTTTGTTGGCACAGGTAGGAAGCTGCACAAAACTCCCAGCTCCTTAATCCATGTGCCACAAAAATTTCCTAAAGAGGCCTGTGAGACCTGAACATGGAAGGCTGCTCTGCCACCATCTGCACAAGGACTTCTGAAGTTCTCTCAGCTGCAGGGAAATGGGCATAAAGTGTCCGGAGTGCTCATTCTGTGTCCCATCAAAGGACCAAACTGGGTTCTACCTTCTCACAGCGACTACAGAAGTCAGAAACCACTTGCAACTCGCACTGCTGCAGTAACTCTTTTCCTCTGCCTCCCCCACACAAAAATGAGCATTCAAGGCTGTAGCTGAGTAAATAAAACAGGGATTTTCAATCAACACAAAACACATTTTGCTATGTTTAAGCAGAAGAAGTTTCCATTCTGCGTAATATTTAGCAGCCTGTAATTACAAGAAGTTTACAAACCTTTTCCTTGTGGAACAAGGAGAGTTAAACTTCTTCCTTAAGAGCAAATAGATCAAAGTTATACATGGGGCTAATCATAGAACCATCAAGGTTGGAAAAGACATCTAATATCACCAAATTCAACTGTCAACCTAATACCACTGTGCCCGTTAAATCATGTCCCAAAACGATTTTTTCAACACCTCCAGGGGTGGTGACTCCACCGCTTTCATGGGCAGCCTGTCCCAATGCCTGACCACTCTTTCAGTAAATATTTTTTTTCCTAACGAAGAGTTTTATTATGTCTATGGACTACATTCTTTTCAGGAGGGTGTTGTGTGTCTCCAACACAGTCCTTTAGAGAGGGAAAGATGCTACAGAAGCAGATCTGGGGTTAATAATGGGGAATAAGGTCAATGACCACAAACAATTGTGTAAAGTAGACTAAAAATAGAATTTTTATATTGTATATGCATCCTTTTTAGGGTAAGAATGCCTTAGCACTCACAGGATTTGATCTTCACTTTCTTGTAACATTTCCAGTGTGAATACTAACAATCAGTGACAGGAAGAAAAATAAAGAGAAAGATTAAAAAAGGGAAATGCCACTGCTTGGTTTTGCTTGTCTTTTGCAACATACTGCACAGAGACAAAGGAAGTCACAAAAAAGAAAGCAACACTTTCTCTTGTCATGGTGGGAAGCAGAAGACAATCTATGGTGTCTTCGCTGGCAGTCCCTGGCACATCCTCCTGAATCATGATGCAGTAACAGCTCTCAACTGCATTTAGGAGCAGTTTCACTTCCACTACACTTGAAATGAAAGCTTTCATGACCAGTGCCTCATCCCAACATATTGTCATGCCTGTGCAGCACTGTGTGTTATGCTACTCTAAATATCAGCAATGCAGGACACATATAGATAAGAATTTACTTCTTGGTTCAAAAGGAAGCACATTTTACACTTACTGCTATGTAATCTTATCACACATATTTTGTTAAGTATTCATGCCTTGCTTGCAAATTACCTTTTGCATCATGCCTCTAACCCTGTAATTCTGGTTGGATCAGACAATCTGCCATGGGTTTTTAACAAGACCTGCCCAGAAGAAAGATAGTGTTGGAAAAGCTTTTTTTTAATAGTCTTTCAAGTCCTTCCTTCTTATCTGTCATCACTTCTGGCACTGGACTACAGCTATGACCCAGGAACATCTGTTAATATTGCACTTGGCATACAGTTTTGCAAAAGGCAGTTATCTTGTTGCTATGTCCAAGTGCAAGGTCCTACACCTGGGTCAGAGCAACCCCAAGCACACATATAGGCTGGGAGAGGAGTGGTTCAGCAGCAGCCTTGAGGAGAAGGACTTGAGGTTGCCAGCTGATGAAAAACTCAGTGTCAGCTGGCAATGTGCACTTGCAGCTCAGAAAGCCAACTGTGTGCTGGGCTGCATGGAAACAAATGTGACCAGCAGGACAAGGGAGGTGATTCTGTCCCTCTACTGTGCTCTGGTGAGACCATACACGGAGTANGAGGAGAAGGACTTGAGGTTGCCAGCTGATGAAAAACTCAGTGTCAGCTGGCAATGTGCACTTGCAGCTCAGAAAGCCAACTGTGTGCTGGGCTGCATGGAAACAAATGTGACCAGCAGGACAAGGGAGGTGATTCTGTCCCTCTACTGTGCTCTGGTGAGACCATACACGGAGTACTGCATCCAGTTCTGGCACCCCAGCGTAAGAGGGACATTGAATTGCTAAGGAGGGGGTGGGGGTGTCCAGGGGAGGGCCACAAAGATGATCAGAGGGCTGGAGAAGTTCCCCTATGGGGACAGGTTGGGAAAGTTGGGGCTGTTCATCCTGGGAAAGAGAAGCCTCTGGGGAGACATTATAGTGGCCTTCCACTGCCTGAAGAGGGTCTACAAGAAAGCTGGGGAGGGACTTTTTGCAAGGGCCTTAGTGATGGGATGAAAGAGAGTGGATTGATGCTTTAAAAGGGCAGATTTACACTGCATATTAGGAATAAATTCTTTACAGTGAGGGTGGTGAGACACTGGAACAGATTGCCCAGGGAGGTCATGAATGCCTCTCTCCCAGAGGTGTTTGTGAACAGGCTGGATGAAGCCTTGAGAGACCTGGTCTAGTGGAAGGTGTTCCTGCCAGTGCCAGGGGGCTGGAACTAGCGATCTTTAAAGTCTTCTCCAACCTAAACCATTCTATGAATCTATGAATCTATGATTGTGTCTTGAGTAGATCTCAGCAAGAAATTACAAATATTTCAGTTCCACATTTATTCTCAGAAAAAATATCCTTGTCTAGTTCTCGTGCCCCATAATTTACTTCCATTTTAATCTACTTGTAGAGATTAAACCTAGATAGCCTTGTTCTACCCAAAGAGAATTAAGAGTACCAGAAATGCTAAAGTCAGTAATATCATCACTGAATTACAGAGTCATAGAATGGTTTGGGTTAGAAGGAACATTCAAGGCCATCTAGTTCCAACCCCCCTGCTGTGGACAGGGAGATCTCCCACTACACCAGGTTGCTCAAGGTGGTCCAACCTGGCTTTGAACACTTCCAGGCTTGGAGCCTCCACAATTTCCATGGGTAACCTGTTGCAGTGCCCAACCAGTCTCATGGGGGAAGAATATCTCCGTAATGACAAATCTAAATTAATCTCCTTCTCTTCTTCAGTTTATGGCCATTCTCTGTCCTGTGATACATGATGGGGCTATTCCTGAAAGCCAAGATGGGGCAGTATAGAAAGAAACAGATTTTGTTAAGCTACTTCCATGCTTTAACAACGCATAATTCTTATAGCTGTTGGCTGTGAGTAACAAAGCAGTCATTTAAGTGGCAATAAATCTTAGTTTTGAACTATGTTAACTCTTCATTTGCACTAATAAATGAAGTAAGATCTTTCCTTGACATCTGTTACGCCCCCAAAAAAGAGATCAAATTACTTCAGACAAACACAACATAATGTTATTATAGAATGGAGGTTGTGCTGGATCAACTAGTGCTTCTACACTCATGCTGGCCTCTCGCCTTTGCTTCTTCAGTGACCTCAGAAGGAACCAAAAAGCTTGCCTGCTAGATCTTCCACTGGGTAGAATATATCCACATTGTCTTAAAGCTAATACTTGGCAAAGGATCAGAACTCAAGAACTTCAGTAATTTACTGTAGCCCAAAATTAAATAGTCCTTATACTATGTGGCAGCAGAAAAAGTAAGGGAAGAATAGTGTCTACTACATGCTCCATGTTGTCATCTTCGCCAAGATCATGAGGATTTGTTATTTGGTTTACTGGAGGTTTAAATACTCTAGAGAACAA
>VWYK01072755.1:0-17712 GCA_013399775.1 Semnornis frantzii | reverse complement strand
TGATCTTAAAGGTCCTTCCCAACTAAAATGATTGTATGATTGTATTTATACAGGGAGCTTGGAATACTCTCACTTCAGAACTGGACTAAGGTGTAGGGGACACAATTATAGGAACCTTCACCTCAGTCATTTTGCTGTGCAGACCAACCCATTATTCAATTTAAGTGAATGTTCTGCAGCACTCCAAATTCCTTCCTTCTCCCTGCACTCTCCCGTCCTCTGCTCCCCTCCCCCATGGGTTTGCTTAAAGCCTGGATGCAAGTTGTCCCATTTAATATTAACTTAATTGGTTTGTTAAAATGAAAAGTGGATTTAACGTTTCTTTTGCCTAGGCAGTCTTGCTTTGTTGAAACTCACCCAGTGCTACTGCTGCAAAGGTTGCTGTTCTTGCATGCTGCTGTGAGTTTCTACCATTTATGTTCTCCTTGTGCCATTCACCCCATGACCATGGCAAACCCACCCTGCTTGTCCTCCCTTCCATAAAACAAAGCAACAATGACTATTCTGCTGGAAGGTCCAAGAAGTAAAATGCCATGGACAGGAAGGAATTAATCTCTGCATCAACCATGAAACAAGCAGAGGAACCAAGCTTTTCGTGGTATGACCCAGGGTTGGAGACACCAGTTGTTTTAGAGCCTGATACTGCTCTATGCTTCATGCTTTGCTGGCAATATTCCCTTGGGTCACAGTAGGAGGTTGTGATGTAGGAACAGCTTAGGCAAGGCCTGTCTGCCTTCATCTGTCTTGGAGACAGGGAGAAGCTGAAGCCCATGGGAACTGTCAAGCTCCAGTGGCTCTCCTAACATCCTTTATAGTCAGAGCTTAGCTGTAAAAATTGCCACCTTTTGTCAGTTTCTGGGCAGAAGCAGCAGGTCAGCTGGAAAGGTAGCAACTTTCCACAAGCTGTATTTTCCACCTGTGTGTGTGCATGCTCTGAAGACTGGAAAAGTAACATAAAACTGCCTAGACCAGCTGTCTGCAGAGGAGCTGAATGGCATGCGTTTCTGTGTGGGCTGAGAGCATCTCCAGTGATGTCTCACTCAGGAGCCTTCCAAAGCTGTATGCAGACCCTCTCCTTCCCCTTCAGCCACTGTCACTAAAACAGGTGAAACCGCTACAAGCCTTTTTCTCATGAGAGACTGAACAGGCAAAGACTGGAGAGCAGAATACAGATCAGAACTTTGTGGTGCCAGCAGGTCTGAGCCTTTTCAAGGTCACAGTGCTCCTGTTTTAAACAGAGCTGTGGAAAACTGGGCTGTGTTTTGAACTAAAAATGAACCAGATACAAAAGGAAAAAAGAAAAAAAAAAGACGTCTCCACTGAAGCACGGAAGGGAGGTGGTGGGCACTTTAGCAATACCTGCACACAAATTTGTGGAGAGTGGTGAAGGAAAAAACAATGTGAAGTTGGATTTGCAAGAAGCCAGTGTTGGGCTGCCTTCACAGCAAAGGTCTGTCTTTCTCATTTTCACATGTCTGCCTGAGAAATTAAATCGAATGCATACAAGAGAAGGAAAAAAAAAAAAAAAGGCAAACATCATCTTCAGCAGAGCTTGAAATTAAGTTTGTGCTAGAGCCTCTAGATTGTCCCAGGGGAGGGGGCTTTTGCTCTCTCCAGCTGCAATTTCACTTCCTATCAGCCCCAAACATGACGAGAGACTGAGAGAAGTACCTCACTCCATTTAATAAGATTCATTCTTGCTTTCTCTTTCCCCTTCTCCTCTATGCTTTGTCTCTCAGGGCCTGCCCTAGATCCCCATTGAAAATGTGGCAGAGTGTCTGGGAAACTTGGCCTTGAAAATGCAGGGCCCAAGGAGGGGAGGAAGAATGCACTAGTATAACAGAGTAGTATCAAGCAGGGCACTCATACAGTACTGGTCAATGAGTCTTATCCACTAGCCTCCCAGTTGCTAGGGTTTCTATCACAGGAAGAGGAAGATAGTGTTATCCTATGCAACCTGCTCTAGATGAACCTGCTCTCCAGGGGTCCCTTCCAACTCTTGTGATTCTGTGGTTCTTCTTTATATGGACATTGTAGAGGCTTTCAGCCACTACAGCCAACAAGGACCGTCCCTCTTCTTTTTTGGGGGTATGACTATATTTTCTACTGGGGAGGACATTTCAGGTAATTTTGGCCACAGGAGGTCTTTCTCAGCCTTTTGCAAGATCTTGGCTTGCAGGTATCACAATTATTCTTTAAGCAATGCCTTTGTGAATGTGATTTTTTTTTTTATTACATGGGTATGGATTTAGCTTGTACTCTGCATGCTAAACTTTTAGCAATGCTTCCTCAGAAGTCTTAAAGGTGTTTCCATATTTCTGAGAAATGGGTCCCTTGTTGTAAAAAAAAAAAACCCTGCAACAAAACAAAAACAGATGGCTGATGGCAGGTGCCTTGGTGAAATGACAGAGTAAATCAGTGAGAGCACTAGAACAAGAACTTAGGTCTGCTAGTGTCTCCCAGAACTGTCAATTAGCCAACAGTGGGCTCCTGTCAAGTAGGCCCACACATTTTCCTCCAGTCTGGATGGAGAAGGAAGAACCATGAACCGTTTCCCTTACCTGATCCCAGTGTGCTGACATTTTGTGCCTGAAGGATAGTTCACACTTTTTTTTTCCCCCAGTGGCTTGTGGCTTACAGGGACTGGCAGAAGCATTGAGTTGTGGGCAGCACCTTTGCAGAGCAATCTCAGTAGAGATGGTCACCATGTCATCTAGAGATGCCTTGAGACTATGGAGTTTAGGCTAGCTTCTCCTATGCACTTCTGCCTCTCTGCTTTATCTCCAAAATGCAGGCACCAGTCCCAGTGACCTGAAGTCTTTTTAATAGAATGTTAGGGGTTGGAAGAGACTTCTGGAGACCTCTGGAGGCCAAGGCAGGATCACCTAGGGCAAGTCACACTGGAACATGCTCAGATGGGTCTTGAAATTCTCCCAGAGAAGGAGACGACTCCACCTCTCTGGGCAGCCTGTTCCAGTGGTCTGGCACCCTTACAGTAAAGAACTTTTTCTTTGTGTTGAGGTGTAACGTTCTGTGTTCCAGTTTGTATCCACTGCCCCCTGTCTTATCACAGGATACCACTGAAAAGAGACAAGCACCTTCTTCTTGACACTTGCCCTTCAAATATTTCTTAACATTAATAAGATCTTCCCTTTAGTCTTCTCTTTTCCAGACTAAATAGCCCCAGCTTGAATTTCTCTTGTAGCATTTGGGTCAGATTCATGGAATGGTTTGGGGCAAAAGAGACCTCGAAGATCAGGTAGCTCCAGCACACTTGGCACTGGCAGGGATGCTATGCACTAGAACAGATTGCTCAAGGCCTCATCCAGGCTGGCCTTGAACAGCTCCAAGGAGGGGGCATCTACAACCTACCTGGGCAACCTGTTCCAGTGTCTCTCCACCCTTCCTGTAAAGAATTTCTTTCTGATATCTAGTCTAAACCTTCTCAAGCTTATATCCATTCCCTCTTGCCCTTGTAAAGAAGTAGGTGAAGACTGGAGTGAGTACCATTGAAAAGAAGGCAACCGAAAGGGCTACCTTCTCCATTATGGAGTCCACTGTGTTTCCCTGGAAAAGGAGACAAAATGATGGTGCAATACTGTACTATTCACATCATATTTAATAGCGCTCTAGTACCATTCAATATAAATAATCATTAAAAAGTACTTTCTTGACATTCCCTTTCCTTTTTCAATAGGGTTTTCTGCAACAGGAAATGTTAGTAATAGTCATTGGTTGGTGAACTGGATGAATCTGAGAGAACATTAATATCAGATACTAATATGCTAGTAAAAACCAGGTCCTGGGACACCTTCTCTAAATACTTCAGGCTTGCCTGAAGCTTCTCTTCTTCACTGCATCCCCATTCCCTGAAGCCTGTAGCTCTGACTGCTGCTCCACCCCTGGGCTTCCCAACTGAGTTCTGCTAACAAACAGGTCTCTTAAATGGTAGTGTCTGTTACTCAGCTACCCTTAGCTGATACACCTTGGCCAGCTGCAGTCCTTACTGTTCTACAGGGATGCTGTTCTACAGTCCCAGCTACTCTACAGGGATGAGAGTATTTGTGCTGAACCAGTCCAAATACCTGCTAGCCTGAAATATTGGCTATGTACACTCACACTGTCCACACAAGGTCTTGGACCTGCACAATTTAAGGACTGACAGAATTTCTTGATTCACAGAAACTCTCCACCATAGGGCCAGGCTGGGGAAAGAACAGAGATGGTGTGATAGGGCTGGTCTGACTGGCACTGAGCTGATAGCAAAATGTGCATCACAGGAATCCAGATCTGCAGTGGGAAAGGCAGGAATAGTAGTTTAGCTTTCTTTTAGGAATATCAAAAGAACAACCCTCAAGAAACACATGTTGGGGGGAGGTGGGGGTGGGGGTGTATCTTTTGCAATGGGAATAGAGCCTTAGTGCAAACACCCACTGTCAGTGCCGAAAACCCTGTGTAGGACCTCTACAAGATTAAGCACCAGGGAATTTAACTATGTATTTCCTTCTGTTCATATGGGCAGAAACCCTGCCCATCTTAGAGGAGAAAATGGAGGATCATAGATCAATTCCTTTATTCCCTCAAAACCGCAAACAAAGGGACTTAGACTTAATCTTGCTTTAGCGCTGCGTGGAAGCATTGAGCCCACTAATCTGGTTGTAGGATGGGTTGGCAGTGTCCACTGGAGTGCATGACCTGGACACAAAGCTCTGACAAATGGAGTATAAGAAGTGTTCTGTGGACACCAGGCCTCCTTCATGCTATCTAGTGCTGGTATGCCAGACCCCTCCTCTTCAAGGATCTTCCTAGGGTCCAGAGAAGATGCTGTTTTCACAGCCTCTTCAATATTTCTTTATGCTGAGATAGCTGGCAGGGCATGGTCATGTAGAAAGACCCTATCCTAAGCCCTACTTAACAGTTTCCCCTTCTCTGTTTGCTGCCTGTTCTTTGCTCTCTCCTACAACTATCGCTGACAGGAGGCATCTCATCCTCTTTGTCCCGTCCTGTATTTTAGCCTCCCTCCTTATAGCAGGACGTGCAGCGGTTTGTTCCCCATTTGAGGTCTGACTTCCTCTCTCAGATACCCTTCAAAGAGCCCCCTTCGTGTAGGCTTCTCAAGGTCGGACGGGGACTATCCACTGAGTGAGGCACTCCTTTGCATGTGTTTTTACCTGTGTTTGCTCAGGAGCCAAAAATTTAGTGCCGCCCACATTCAATAAGGAACTGTAATTCCCTTTGCTCTATTCCCCTCCTTGCTGAGATTCTGATTATTTTGCCAGTTTAAGACACCACTGTGCAGAAACCCCAGTGAGCGCAGAACATACGACATTCATCAGTGAACACCAGGCTCTACAATTCTGAGCCAAGGGGGGAGAATTGTCTATGATTCTTCATAGAATCATAGAATGGTAAGGTTGCAAGGGACCTCAAGGATCATCTAGTTTCAACCCCTTGCCATAGGCAAGGACACCTCCCACTAGCACAGGTCACTCAAGGCCTCGTCCAACCTGGCTTTGAACACCTCCAGGGCCCTCCCCAGCAGCCACAACCTCCCTGGGCAACCTGTTCCAGTGCCTCACCACCCCCACTGTAAGGAACTTCCTCCTGACATCCAGTCTAAATCTCCCCTCCACCAGTTTAAACCCATTACCCCTAGTCCTGTCATTGCAAGACCTTGTAAATAGTCCCTCCCCAGCCTTCCTGTAGGCCCCCTTCAGATACTGGAAGGCCTCCTCGAAGCCTTCTCTTCTCCAGGCTGCAGAGCCCCAACTCTCTCAGCCTGTCCTCATAGCAGAGCTGCTCCAGCCCTCTGAGCATCTTCATGGCCTCCTCTGGACCTGCTCCAACAGTTCCATGTCTTTCCTGTGCTGGGGGCTCCAGAACTGCACACAGTACTCCAGATGGGGTCTGACGAGAGCAGAGTAAAGGGGCAGAATCATGAACATGTCAAGTGATCTAAGCTAAAAAAGCAGAATTAAATGAGGAAGAAGCATAGAAGAATCCCAGTATAAATGAATCAACAAATAAATAACATTCCTGCCAGCCCAGAATTCCTTTAGAAAGGGGATGATTCAAATGCTCATAACTTTTCCTCAGCTGCAAAACCCTCAGCATGTTTTTGAATGCCTAAAGCCTTGTTTCTCATGGCCTGAGTGAAGACGGTTTTCAAGATATGCTCAGAGAGGTTTCTGGGTCATTCAAGGAATCTTCCTGGAAAAGTCACAGTGACACCGCTGCCCACGCACACACATGGTACCAACACTTGTGCTTTTAATCCAGTGCCTCTTTCCTTTCATCCTCGTTTGCCACCTCCTGCTTTGTGGGCTGCCTTCCACCTGGCTGTCTTCCTGTTTTATTGAGGGAAAGGGAAGCCCTTCCACATGACACCACCTTCTCTCATTTCACAGCACCACACATGCCTTTCAATGTTCTACTGGAAAACCTTGTCACATTTCCCATTTCAGTTATCATCTACAAGCTCAAGACAATGTTTCCTGATGATGTCTCTCCACATTCCTTGATGTTCTCACAGGCGATGAGTGCAGGCTGAGGGTTCCTCTTCTCTGAGCACTTCTCACCCACCTCCACCTCAGAGAGGTGTTTTCCTTTCTGGAGGTCTAGGAAGCAAATCTGTATTATGTGATCTGAGGCTACCGAAGTGCCTGACGGTGCTGCAGCAAGGTTCCAGGATAGAAATGACACTTTTCAGTCTACCCATCTTTCCCCCTCCTTTCTGATCTCTGCAGTGAGACATGGAGGCACAGCCTTTGAGGTACAGTACTTCTCAGATCTTCTTGAGAGGGAGAGGATCTTTATCCAGAGGGCTCTGGGAATCTGGGATGGCATTTTCCAAAACAGTGTCAAGCACAGGCAGTTCAAGCTGTCAGCAAAGGCATAGGTACCAGATCCTTTCTGAACTCACAAACCCCAAATGAGATGCTTCAGCTCAGCATCCTCTCCAACAATGAAGGCTGATCTATGGAGGTATCTGGGTGCATCCTTCAGAGGAAGAACCTCTTTCAGACTAGCTTTGTTTTAAAGTTGTTTTGAGAGCATACCAGCCTCATGTCAACAACTCCATGTTTGTGCTTTGCAGCAGCTCCTGTCCTTGAACCACTGCAGCTCCGCTGTTGCTATACTGAAGCTCAGCTTTTATGGTATGCCAGGAGAAACCTTCAGAGGCACCTGCACCCATCCTGGATTTCAGCCTCTGTGCTGGTGCAGCTGAGAATGGAGATCACATCTAATAGATTTTAAGGAATGGTTAGAAACACAGAGCCAGCAGAGGAAGGAGAAACACTGCTCTCCTGGGTGGGCAGCAGGAGATTTTGCAACAAGGTAAAGGTGAAGAGCTACAGGATTGAAGGGCACCACTTTAGCTCTGTCCCTGCCTGTTACCACTTTTTGGGCAGCGGGATCTGATTGCCATGGAGACATTTTTGGGAGTGGTTATTATCCTTCAGCAGTGGGGCAGAGGGTTGGACAGAGCAGGCCGGGTGTGCAACTTCTGTGGTTGCTGACAAACTTCAGGATCTCTGCTTGCTGCCTCTGTCAAAGCAAACATAAGATGGGATAAGAGTCATAAAATCATAGAATCATTAAGGTTTGAAAAGATCTTTTAGATCCCTGAGTCCAACTGTCTACCTAGCACCACTGTGGTCATTAAACCACGTGCTTAAGTGCCGTGTCTACATGTCTTTTGAATGCCTCCAGGAAAGGTGTCTCCATTACCTCCCTGGGCAGTGCCTGATCACTCCTTCAGAAAAGAAGTTTTTCCTAACATCCAATCTAAACCTCCTCTAGCATAACTTGAGGCCTTTCCCTCTTACCCTGTCACTTCTTACTTGGGAGAAGAGCCCAACCTCCATCTCACTACAATCTCATTTCAGGGAGCTCTAGAGGGTGAGAAGGTCTCCCCTCAGTCTTCTTTTCCTCAACCTAAACCATCTCAGTTCCCTCAGCCACTCCTCACAAGACCTGATTCCTGACCCTTCTCCAGCTTCACTGCCCTTCTTTCGACCCCTTCCAGGACCTCAGTGTCTTTCTTGTAGTGAGGGCCCCAAAACTGAACCCAGCATTAAAGATGTGCCCTTACCAGCACTGAGTACAGGGACACAATCCCTTCTCTGGTCCTGCTTGTCACACTGTTCCTGATACAGGCCAGGATGCTGTTGGCCTTGTTTGACGACTGGGCATACTGGCTCATGTCCAGTTGTCTGTTCATCAGCATACCCAGGTCTTGTGGGCAACAGCTTGGCAGCTTTCCAGTCACTCTGCCCCAAGCCTGGAACATTCACAGGGGTGTTGCAATCCAAGTGCAGGACCCAACATATGGCCTTATTAAACCTCACACAACTGACCTCAGCCCATTGATCTAGCCTGTCCNGAACATTCACAGGGGTGTTGCAATCCAAGTGCAGGACCCAACATATGGCCTTATTAAACCTCACACAACTGACCTCAGCCCATTGATCTAGCCTGTCCAGATCCCTTTGCAGAGCCTTCCTACCCTCAAGCAGATCAACGCTCCCACTCAGTTTAGTGTCATCTGCAAACTTACTGAGGGTGCACTCATACAGATTGCTGATAAAGGTATTAAAAGGAACTGACCCCAAAACTGAGCCCTGGGAAACACCACTTGTGGAGGAGAGTTTTTTTAATGATTTTTTTTCCCCCCACCATAAAATCATTATTTTAGCCCCTGATAATTTTAAGAAAGACCAGGAGGATGATATCTGAGGGTCCCTAATCCATCTGTCTGGAAGCAAAGAAATGCAGGCAAAATTATTTTCTATCAGAAGGCAGCTAGAGTCCTATTGTAGCCTAAGCAGTCTCTTCTGTCTCAGGTGCCTGTTAGCAGTAAGAACAAGGCAGCTTTCATAACGAGTCCTGAGTTACAGTTTTCAGAGCTTCAACAAAGCAAAATATGAAGTGAAATTAATTTCCATCTCCTGCTCTCAGAAGCCAAAGCTTGTGTTTTGAAGGTGTTTCAATAGGGTCTGCAGGGACACATGCTGTGATACCTTTGTTTGCTCTGTGGCTCCTGTTGCAATGCAGACAATCCCAAGTATATTCTCCATCTTTCACACTCCCTTTCCTACTCTGCATGTCCTCACAGTGTTTCTCAGAGACCAAGCTTATGGCACTTTCCCACATCTTCACAGAGAAAGTCTTTTTGCCCAGCTGAAGATGGGCCCAGAGACCTCCCCCCCCGCCTCAGCCTTTTTTCATAGAATCATAGAATCAACGAGGTTGGAAGAAACCTTCAAGATCATCCAGTCCAACCTCCTGCTCCTCCACTTTGCATGAAGAAGCTGAGGAAGTAGCTGAGGTTCTCAGTCCCAGTTCTCAATCCCAGCACATCTCACTCCCTAGAATTCCTAGTGCAAAAAAGTAAAACTTTCATTTCTTAAAATGTTGATCTCTTCCTATTCTTTTTGTTGTCATTCATGAAAAGCAAAACCCTGATGTTTCTTATTGCTCTCCTTTTGCAGATCTGCTCTGGTTTGACACTGAGTTTTCTGCCCCAAACTTACAAACCTGGCCATGGTTCAGCTGAACATGACTAAGGGTGAATATGGAGAAGGATGACAGTGGGCTCCGGGTGGGACAAAACAACTTCTATTTGTGAAGTACTCACTGAGCCTGATCTTTTCAGTTCACATGATAAGCATGTCCCTTGGCACTCTGTCAGTGGCAATCCACCAGGTAGGCACACGTGCCAAGGAAGCAGTCCAACTGGAACGCCAAATCTCAAGCCAAGCAATGTCAGCCTGCCTCATGTCTGCAGGCATTAAAGGACTAGAATGGCTTGATCTGATCCTCAACAAGAACTAACCACCAGGAGGGAAAGACAGAAATACTCTCCCTGTTCTGTCTAAGAAGAGAACATCCTCAGGGGAGGAATTTTACCTCTTCTTATTCTCAGCACTGGCTTATCTAGATCATGTGTATCAAGGTTCTGAAGCTCAGCAGCCTTGATAGTAAGGACCTCGAAAACACTGCAGTCATTAGCAGAGACCTCAATTTAAAACTTTAATGGGGGAAATCTAATGAATTTGCTTAATTGCCCAGTCAAGCAATTTACCTTGCAGGTGTCCCCTAGAATGGATGCCACCTGCCCACTTGGCAGGTCAGAGCAGCTGTCCTACATGGCAGATAGTGGTGCAAAAGGGATTGTGGTCAAATTTGCTGCTAGTGCAAGTGGAAAGCTCCTTCAGAATCTACAGAGCCAGCCCAGCAAACACTCATGCTTGAAAGGACCAAAGAGAATGACTCTTATCCAGAGTGCAAGTCCTGGTGCTTAATGAGTGGCAGTGTCTTCATCTCTCAAGCCAGTTGCTTCTCTTTCCCCACATCAAATTACTTATGGGGAACCATTCCCATGAGAATCCATAGCAGGTTCGTGGCATTTCTTATGGAGGATGGCTGAGTGTTTGGTCAGGGAAAGAGGATGAGGACAAAAGCACTGATACGTAAATGGCACGTTTATGAAACCATCCCATCCACACTCTGCATCTCTAGTGGAGCAATCAATCCCTTCTCTGACAAGCAGGCAAAACAGGTCTAATCTATCTGAGCTTTTATAAGCCTGCTCATTCTTTATGAAGTAGGTGGTACCTCCAGATCAATTAACTGGATTCTGACTCCTCATGAGCTGTGTTTGGGCAGTCATAGCTTTAGCCTACTGCAGACCCAGCATAGGTGGGTGTGTAAAACGAACCATTAACAGAGGTGCAGGTTAAATTAGGGGCTGCTGCCTGAGCACAAATATCTAGCATCATTTGTGGATTGCTAAGATATCTGAGATATTGGTCAAAAGCTGGCAGATACGGTAAGGAGTTCATGTTTGTGCCCTAAAGGAGGGACAGGTGGGCTACCTCAGGGCCCCTGTGGTGGAACCAGGTGTCTATGTTTAGGCAAGTGACATCTGTCACTCCCATCCGTTGCCATGTGTGCAGGCACTGGTATTGCTCTGCACTCTTTATACAGCTGTCACTCAGAGATGATAAGATGATGTGGAAATGCAGTGTGGAGCTACTAGTAATGCATGCAGCACATTGGTGCAGAAGCTGAAACGCTCATGACTGACTGTATGAAAGCTGTCAGTTTTATTTCCACTGGTAGAGCTGAGCTGAGCTGAGGTGTCTGTTGGGGTCAGGACTGAAAGCAGCCCTGGCATATCTTCCAAAGTAGGAGTAAATCACGCAGCATCCTGTATCTCTGCCACAGATATGAGTCGTTCCAGAAACAGCCGAGTACTGCTGTATTGCATACCTTTATTTTTTTGGGACTGTTGGGCTAGGAATCTGCCCAGGACAGACGCTGGGATGAGGAGACAAGGCAGCTGGCAGAGGAGGTCGTAGCTCCACTGAAGCCTATTCTTCATCAGTCTTTATTTCCAAGAACACATCATTGATCTCTGATACATTTCAGCACTTGATTCTGGTGGCCATAATCCCCCATCGTGCTGCTGCACCTGGCTCTGGATCATAAAGGCATTCCCAGTGCCTTTAGTATTTCTCTTCAGCAGCAGGTGCATTCCTAGCTTTGGAAAAGTTGGTGCTAAGCCCCTCAAACTCCGTGAGAGCTGGTGTAGGTTTTGCTTTGCTGGTTCCTGTTTTGAGGTGGTCTAAGTGTCCCATCCACCCTTCCCTGCTGCACCCACACCATGGTTGTTCATGCAGGATAAGAGCTGCAGGTAGATGTAGGTAGAGGTGGCAAGGCTCCCAGGAGCGTGGTCCCTTTCCACACACTGTGGGACCACTTTGACATTAAAGAGAGTTTGATGCTGGCAGAAATGGGGAGCAAGGTATTTGACTTGTGGTATTACTGAGTGAAACCACATGGTTCTTCTTCCACATCTCTGTCTCTGTATGCAGGCCAAGGTTCCATGCAGACTGCAAGGAGACTTGAGTAAGTATGCAATAGTGATCATAAGTGAATAAATATGAGGCTCTAATTCTTGTGGAAAGAGTGGTGTGGTAAGGGAGTTATTGGGACAAACATATATGCAGTCTTTAAGGAAATAATCACATAAATAAGAAAACAAGTACAGGTTATTTTTTGTCTTGTCAAAACCAATCAAGACAAGGGTACTTACACCCTGGAGCTGGCTCTCTGCTTACACCTCTACTCTGGGGTCTGTAAATCCACGCTTGCCTTCATTAACCAGAGTGGGCCTCTCAGTTCTTGTGTGCCAGACCAACACCTAGAGGGAATCACAAAGAGTTCAGGGACTCTGGCTGCCATGGAAACGCTGAGAGCAACACATTCATCAGGTGGGATCCTCAGCAACCCAGCTCACAGCTCACAGCTGTTTGAAGCATGTAATTCAAAGGGATTGAACCTGGAAGAGACTTCACAGGCACATGAAACCGTGACAAGAAGAAGGGATTGTTCTTGACCGAGACCCCAAGACTCAATCCTCTGCCAATCCTCCTGGATTTTGGAAAAACAATCTGGACAGAAAGTGTACATCTAAGGCTCTTTGTTAACAGAGTGCATAGCACTAACTGTACCTTGGTGTTCTCTGAGCTTTGCATGTATGAAGAATTTGGCAAGCTCTGCCTGACTGCTCCAGCACCATTCAGCACTGACACGTGCCAGCACAGGGCAGGCACAGTGGAAGGTGGAGGAGCATGGCACGAGGCTGAAAAAACCAGCCAGGATCCAACAAGGAAAATGTATCTTCGAGTTCTCTTGCCCTACTCACCTTCGTGCAGTTGGCTGCTTTGGGCTCCAGCCCATCCATAGTCACTAGATCCTTCAGCAGGCTGGTTTCCTGGTAGCCTCCTTTAACTCCCTCCAACTTGAAACTGGCGTGAGGCTTCTCCAAAATCAGCTTGATGCTGATAGCAAACCCAGCCATGTCAATAGCAAAGGGTCGGTTAGGGTCAAAGACGGTTTTCCAGCCCATCACCTTCCCTGCTGGGCTCACTTTTGGGGATTCATATCGCAGCCCCCCAACGAAAGCCACCGGCCAGACAGACACTCTCCTTGTGTAGCGCATCTGTGTGCCAGAAAGAAACAGTGCCATGAGAATTCAGCACCGCAACGCTTGCCACAACCCATTCGCTTGCAGCCCAGAAAGCCAACCGTATCGAAAGAAGTGTGGGTAGAAGGTCGAGGGAGGGGATTCTCACCCTCTACTACACTCTGTGAGAACCCTACCTGGAGTACTGTGTCCAGTTCTGGAGCCCCTGTTACAAGAAAGGTATGGACATGCTGGAACGTGTCCAGAGAAGGGCCATGAGCATGATCAGGGTCTGGAGCACCTCTCCTATAGAGACAGACTGAAAGAGTTTGGGCTGGTCAGTCTGGAGAAATCTCTGAGGAGACTTTATTGTGGCCTTCCAGTATCTGAAGGGGGCCTACAGGAAAGCTGGTGAGGGACTTTTTAGGATGTCAGGTGGTGATAGGACTAGGGGGAATGGAGCAAATCTAGAACTAGGTAGATTCAGATTGAATGTTAGGAAGTTCTTCAGCATGAGAGTGGTGAGACAGTGGAACAGGTTGCCCAGAGAGGTGGTAGAAGCCACATCCCTGGAGGTTTTAAAGGCCAAGCTGGATGGGGCTCTGAGCAACCTGATCTAGTGTGGGGTGTCCCTGCCCATGGCAGGTGAGCTGGAATTAGATGATCCTTGGCATCCCTTCCAACCCCGACAATTCTCTGATTTTATGATTAGCCTACCATGCTCTGCTTCCATTAGCACTGGTCCTCTCCTGCTGTCTTCCCACCCAATCACAGAAGTCTAAGCAACAGAACTTCTTCTTCTTCTGCTACTCCTCAAACAGCTATAGTCTGCAGAGCCACAAGGCTGTTTTAGCATGTTCTTCGAACACCAAACTCACAGCTTTTCTGTGCCCACATTCAGTCCCTCAAAAGAAGGAAAACCTTTTTTTTTTCCCCCTAGTCTTACCTGAAGTTTTGTAATTTTTGTAAAATGTTATTGTTTTTCTAAATTCCAAACTTTTACCAGCTCTGGAAAATGTGATGAGCTGGCAATGCGTGCTCACAGCCCAGAAGCCAACAGTCCTGCACTGCGGGACAAGGGAGGAGATTCTCCCACTCTGCTCTGCTCTCATGAGACCCCACTTGGAGTACTGCATCCAATACTAGTGGCTCCAGCACAAGAAGGACATTGAATTTCTGAAGAGCATCTGGAGGAGGGTCGTAAAGATGATCAGAGGGCTGGAGCACCTGCTCTGTGGGGACACATTGCAAGAGTTGGATCTGGTCAGCCCGGAGAAAAGAGGGCTCTGGAGAGACTTCATTCATAGTGGCCTTCCAGTACCTCAAGGGGTTCTACAGAAAAGCTGGGGAGGGACCTTTTCACAATGCCTCGTAGTGATAGGATGAGAGGGAATGGATTTGAGCTGCAACAGGCTAGATTTAGACTGGATGTGAGGAAGAAATTCTCTACAGCGAAGGTGGTGACACACAGAAATGGGTTACCCAGGGAGGTTGTGGATGCCTCCTTCCTGGAGATGCTGAAGGCCAGGTTGCACAGGGCCTTGAGCAACCTAGTTTGGTGGAAGATGACCCTGTCCATAGCAAAGGGGTGGGAACTATATTACTACTATATATTACTTCAAGGTCTCTTCCAACCCAAACCATTCTATGAATCTATGAATTATTACCTCCACTCACTCCAACTTCACCCTCAGACAAGTCATCTCCCATCCTGACTGACTCATCTTTATCCTCATTTATTGCAAATACCCTCCACCTTTGTTTTTTTTCATCCATGGCTACTACCTGATAGCATGGGGTTTTACAATATTGTCAGAAAGGGTCTGGGAAGAAGTAAGAACTGAAACTGGAAATGGGTATACTGGAAATGCTTAACTCTGTGTCTCAAGTGGTGTAATACAGTTTGGGAATTTCTGCAAGTTAAGAAAGGACTTGGCATCTCACAAAAGCCAGGTTTCCAGCAAAAGTCTGGACAAGCTTCTGTGATCTCAGCATCACAGCCCTGTTGCGGGGGCTGGAATCAAGAGCATAAAAGGACAGCCAAGGAGAAAAGGTAGATTAGAAGGTCAGCCAATTTTTCTGACATCTTCTACCCATCACACTCAACAACACTGCAGATTTACACATTGCCAGAAGTTTGTCTCTTGCACTTCTTTAAATCAGGTCATCTCTCCCTGAGGGTGTAAAGATCCTCTGGCAGAGGGCAGCATCCAGGTGGGTTTTGAATTACTCTAGAGATGGAGACTCCAGATCCTGTCTGGGTAGCTCTACCACCCTCAAAGCACCCTCTGGGTGCTCTACCACACTCAAAGTAAAGAAGTTCCTCATCATCTTTAAATGGAACTTCCTGTGTCTCAGTTTGTGCCCAGTACCTCTTTTCCAGTCACTGGGGACCATTAAAAAAAAAAAAAAGGACCCTATATTCATGACACCAACCCTTTGAATATTTAAAAGCATTGATAAGACCCCCCCCCNTCCTCAGCCTTTCTTCACGAGAGAGTTGTTCTACTCTCCTAAGCATATTTGTAGCCCTTTACTGTCCCTTCTTTGTCCCTTTTGAACCAGGGAGCCCAGAAATGGACACAGTACTCCAGATGAGGCATCACCAGGGTGGAGTAGAGGGGAAGGAAAACCTCCCTCGACCTGCTGGCTACACTCTTCTTAATGCAGCCCAGGGTGCCATTTGCCTTCTTGTCCATGGGGACACATTGCTGGCTCTTGGTAAACTTGTCACCCACCAGCACTTCCAGGTCATTCTTTCCAAAGCTGCTTTCTAGTGGGTCAGTGCCTAACCTGTACTGGTGCAGGAGGTTATTCCTCCCTAGGTGCAGTACCCTACACTTGCCCTTGTTGAACTTCACGAAGTTATTCATATCTGCAGCCTGTTCCATGGCAGATGTGCTCTTTACAGCACATCTGCTGGGTTAGCTCAGCTGTAGGTTTCCATCTGCCCTATACCCAGCTCCCACTGAGTGCAGGGTGGGTGGGTGAGGAGGGCTTTAGGCAATTTCTCCCAGTTAATGCTATAAGTCCATGTGGTAATTCTATCTTAGAGGTCTTTGCAAGTGGAACCTGGCCTTGAGACGCATTGCAGCTGTACTCTGCTTTTCTGTCCCATGTCATTTTAAGACTCTTACCTCTTCAAAGAGCTCCAGGCTGTAGGTGTTATCATCATCAGCAAAATACACTACCCCTTCTGGTGGTGCAGTGTTCCTGAAGCTGTCCCTCAGCCAGTGCAGCCCCAGGTTCCTCTGTAGTGTCCCCCTTGGGGTATGGGGTGGGATCCAGGTCGGTCCTAGCTTTAGACTCTTGGGTGTCTCCACATTGAGATGGGTGAAATTGAGCCCTGCCTTCTCCAGCAGGTTGGATACCAGGTTGGTCCTTCGGGGAGAGTCTTCCACCACCACCCAGTGCAGGTTCTGTACGTGTAGAAAGGTGTTGGCCAGACGAGTCAGCTCAGCTTTTTGCACTGGCCGGGTGTAAGTAGGGGTGATAACGAAGATGGTTGGCAGGGTGTCTGACCACGGAGGAGGCCTGGAGTACACATAATTGTGGATGACTTTAGGTGTTACCCCTATGCTTTGCTGCTGCCGAATGCATGATGGGAGGCCTTCTTCTCTCAGTGCAGATGTACTGTTGAGGAGAGCTTTAGAGGTCACATTCTCATCTGTCTCTTCTGCGGCCAAAGGAAGGAAGGAAGGAAGAAAAAGAAGAAAGATGTTAAAGAACTGCCGGGCTGCCTCCTCTGCAGGGAGTGTTGGTGACATATCTGTCTGGAATCAGCGCTCAGCACATCAGCATCCTCTCCCCAAAGCCAGTCTAAGGAGCATGTTTAATGTGCTCTAAAGTACAGTACACCCTAAGGGTGCCTTCTAGCAAGTTTGTCTTTGCTTAACCCATCCCACGAGACAGTATATCTTACTATGGGTTCACACCAGCAATCATCACAACCAGCAGCACACTGACCACAGAGCTCTTGCACTTACTTCTCAGCAGGCTGAGGTAGTGGGTGGTCGGGTACTGGTGCCACAAGGTTAGGAGAAGAGCCCATGGCAAGGCAATCAGGAGCGTGGTA
The DNA here is from genome assembly GCA_013399775.1 of Semnornis frantzii. Classification (NCBI taxonomy): domain Eukaryota; kingdom Metazoa; phylum Chordata; class Aves; order Piciformes; family Ramphastidae; genus Semnornis; species Semnornis frantzii. The sequence continues at coordinate 661 of VWYK01072755.1, read as the reverse complement.
AGAAGGTTACGTCTCCTCAGCATGCTGCAGAGAGCTTCCGATGCCCAGGCATCTCTCTACCTTTCAGAACAGAGAAAAGAGTAAGGCCTCTGAAATACGAGTCACCACAAACATTAGGACAGTAAGTCTAGGGGCCAAACTAACAGACTGATTTTGGCTTGCTTGGAGGGAGATGTGATCAATGTTGGGCCCTGTTGCAGCACAGGCTTTATTTAACTTTACAAGGACCCCCATTAATGTTGCAGGCCCAGACCATTATCCATCTGCCCTGGTCAATTCTTGTGCTATTGAATAGAAGCTTTTTTCTATTGATGTTTCTTTAAGGAACCTTCCACTGCCCCGTGATGAACCCACTGTCTTTGACTTTGGGGTTGTTCCTGTTGTTGATTCTGAAGCCAAACAAGACTCTTATCTGCCTTCTTTCCAGGGCTGATATTTATTTCTGAGCTTTGTGGTGACCATTGAATTTGCTTCTTTTGTAGATTTTTTAAAATTGTGTGCAAGATTTGTGTTTCTGCATACTTGGATGGGCAAAACAGGAAAATGCCAGGCAGACAGCATCTCTCTAAGCCTTGCAGTTTTAAGTCCTCTTCCTAATGCAGTAGTACATAATCACAGAACGGTATGGGTTAGAAGAGACCTTTGAAGGTTATCTAGTCCA
>VWYK01072754.1:26695-40161 GCA_013399775.1 Semnornis frantzii | reverse complement strand
TGACTCTAGACTGGGAGCTTCTTGGTGCTACATTTTTCATATTGAGTTGCAAAGAATTTGGAGAGACAAGCAGGGAGATCATAAAGCTAATGCTTGTTGTCTTCTGCCAAAAGTGTGTTCCTTCCCCAGTGCAGGGAACTGAGTGATGCACACTCACTCTTAAATCATAATCTGATGGCTTTGGCTTTAAACAACTATAAAAAGATCTTTGGCCAATAATTGCTGCCAGTAATTGTCTTACCTCAATCCATCTGCAGAGCTGTCTGTAATTTCGAGGGTCTTGTCTTTTAAGATGTTTTCTAATCAGAAGCACAAGCTGCAGTGTTGTGTATGGGCAGCTGAATCTAGATCCAGGAGAATACAGACCTGCAAGGGGCCAGAGATGATATCATGTTCTGTGTCACTGATTGCCCTGGGCTCCTTGTTTCCCTTGATTCTTTCACATCTGTGGAAAAAGGAGTCAAGAGAGAAACACCTCACTTACTAAGATTGCTGGGATTGAAATATGAATCTCTGCCCAGGTTATTTCAAATTTGTTGATACAGTGTGCTGATACAGAGTAAGAACTTGTCAGTAACGCTGATACCACTCCCTTTTCCTGCAGGGCTGCTATTTTTAACCAATAACATGTTTATTTATAGCAGCTTTCATCTGAGGATGTTAGCTGCAACTGGTAGTAAACATGTAAGATGACAAGCTCAACTGTATGCCTCTGATAGCTGCCTCTCGTGGAGTGGAAGAAAGGAAACAATGAACTTCAGTGCATAGCTCCTGCTTCTTCCTGGCCTGGGGGATGGGAACAGTTCCCTTTCTTCTTGTAAAATAAATTTCTAAGGCCTTAGATTGCAAAGAGACTATTTTACAGCTGACAAGTAAATGTTAAGCTGAGGAGAATAAATTGTGATCTCAGGATCTTTATTTCCTTTCCTGTTCATGTGAATGGAAGTGGATTGTTCACTACTTTTGGTTAAAAGTTGGTTAAAAGTGTGACAAATAATTTTCTCTTCTTTCCAGTTGTCTGTCTTGAAAGCTCAGTTTTTATTTAGCCATTTTAGCAGAAATCTTGCAAGCTAAGGCATGATTGTAAAGCCATGTACTTACTTAACAAGTTATTTGCATGCTCTTTTGGAGAGGGGGTGAATTTTAATATGTCAAGTACTGGCTCCTTTCCTTATTAAAGCTGATAGCCAGAGGATGAACAGAAGCTTATTCAGGTGCTGCTTCTGTTAATTAGCAACCTGACTAATTAATCTTTTGGGACTTAGAGAAGTTCTGGAGTTTCAGTTGCTAGTTTTGTTTTCAGATCAGTATTGGAGGTCTCACACAGAGCTGTGCCAAACGTCCTACTCCCATAGATTTTGCTTAGGTTCTAAGGATGACAGTTTGGACTAGAGCCAAATAGAACTCTGAGATCTTCAGTTTTTAACCCAGTGCCCTAAAATGTTTGTAATTATGAGAACCTTCTGTGTGATAACAGTCAAGGAGGACTTTCAATTTTTAAAGGTAGCTTGTTGTAAACCTTTAAGGGAAGAGAGGTGTGCTGAAGGACAGGTTGTGGTACTGGCATGTGTGTGACTGTAAACACAGCTAAATAGAAAGCTGAGCTTTTGGATACAAACAGCTCCCTTTTAGGAACAGGAAAACTCACATCACTGGAATGAGTGAATTATCTGTGAGACTTTGTGGTTTATGGCCTGATTAAGGAGGTGAAGAATACAGTCTAGATATAAAATTTTAGTGTCTCCATTTCCATCTGAGCAGGCAATCTGTGCTTTCCAAGCAGATGGCTTTTATTGCAGCCATTAATTGCGATGGAAAAGTCTGGAATTTAGAAGGTGGTGATTATTCTGCAATGGCAAGCAGAAGGCAAATCTGACTGTCCCATAACCTGACCTTGGTGCTTGCGTATCAAAAGAGACAGCCCAGTTTTACTGCAAAGAATGTATATCTCTGCAGCATGATGTGGAAAACTTGGGCTTTAGATTTTAAAGCTTAGTCAACTTTTGAATCGGGTTTCCTGTGAACAATAATTGGAGTTGGAAGTTGTCACTTCTCAGGAATGCTCGAGGCAATTACAAATGGCTCCTGAGGAGAAAGGCTAAAGCTTCATTTTAGCGTGTATGTGAGAAGCTGGATAGCTGAGGGAGTGATGTGAGCATTGAATTCTCATCACAGAATCACAGAGTGGTTTGGGTTGGAAGAGACCTTAAAAATCATCTAGGGACACCTTCCCCTAGACCAGGTTGCTCAAGGCCCTGTCCAGCCTGGCCCTGAACACTTCTAGGGAAGGGACATCCACAGCTGCTCTGGGCCATTCATGCCAGTGTCTCACCAGCCTTACTGTCAAGAATTTCTTCCTAATATCCACTCTAAATCTACCCTCTTGCAGCTTAAAGCCATTGCCCCTCATCCTATCAGAAAATGGTTTTAATCACTCTGTGAAACCTAAAACTGTTCACCAAGGGTAGGCAGGTCTTTGAACCTGAAGGCTGTTTTCAATGGTCTTTGTTAAACAGAGGCCCAGAATGCCCCTGAACACAGATGTATTTTTGTGTAGGCACTTCATGATTGGCATAGGAACAGCCAGTGGCAAGCAGACATTAGTATGTGTCTGGTATTGAATGGTTAATGTGGACAAACTGATGGAGTGAATGAGTGCTGGAGAAGGTGGAAATCTCTGAAAGGCAGTCAGGCCATAGAGGCAGGCAGTGGGAATGTTTCTGTTGTTGATTGTTATTATTTATTTTGAAGTGGTTAGATTCTGTTTTCATTAAACCTGAAAGCTGCTAACCTGATGTCAGTCATCTACAAGGAGCTACATGCCTTAAACTAAAGAAAGGTCACATCAAGAGGAATAAGTAAAAACAATCAGGCCAGTCCTGTAATATTTATGAGCTGAAGTGTAACAGAGCATCAGGTCCAGTCACGTGTTCTGCACTTTCTCATGTATAAAAAGTGTTGGGTTTGGGAGCATTTCCAAACCGAATGTGCCACTGAGTAAAATGTTTCAGTTCTGAATGAACAAACCACCCCTCTCTGAAGAATCCACTCTTAAAGTTCTTGGGTGTTCTTCCCCTGCTTTTCTTTCTCCCCTCTCCAGTAACTTAGCGAAGTTGAAGCACAGGTCCAAAGCCAATGCAGAATGAGCTCCAAGCCATGAAAGCTTTAGGATAACATCCAATTCCTATGAAAAACTTCGAGGGACAAATCTGGATTTTACTTTCTCTTGTATTATCAAGCTCTGGCCAATGGGCTGTAGACCATTGCTTCAGATTTCATTCACGTGAGTCAGGTCTCACTGCTGCAGATCCTACACTGGCAGTCACACTGTAGATCACTGAATCCATGGTTAAACCAAAGAGAAAAAGATTTTTGGTGTAAGAAATGTTGCCTTGGATAGAACCCAAATGACCACAGGGTTTTTTGCCCTGAAGAGACTCATCACAAACCCCACAAACTTGGGTACACTGCTGTTAAGCTTTGAGAGCAGAAGTACACAGCAGCCTTAAAATAATCAGTGTTGGCAGGAGTGTGGTGTGGTCAGTGAGGCAAAAGTGACAGTGTGGCAGTGGCTGCAGAGCACCGATGCAGAGGGGATGGTTTCCTATTGACTGCACTTGTTACCAAACAGCTGAATGCTTTTTGGGCAGTCTTGCTACATTCCTGAGTTCCAGCATTTCTTTCTGTTTTCTATCTGCTAATTTGGTGTTTGAGAAGAGCAAAATCCATTACAAGTCAGTTAGGTTGAAGCAACCCAAACCCTTCAGCAAGGATAGTGACTTATTTCTCTTTCTTTAATTCCAATTTGTAGCTTTGGGTCAGTATTTCTTTTTTTTTTAATTAAAAAACATCCATGAGAAAAGATAAAGCAGTGGCAAGTTCTTCTGATGTCCTTCCAAGCTGATTTTTTTTTTTTTAATCTAGGAGCCTTTTGCTTCCCCTTCTTGTACAAAGGTACATTTTAGTTGCACATCCAAACAAAGCTACTCTGTCTTACTAAATGAGTGAATAATGTGCTGGAAGGACACTGGATTTCTACAACAGCACAATCCACATCTGTTGGGTCTCATTGTTACGGTTTCATGCTGTTCCTGATGAGTCATGGCAAAAGGGATTTTATTTTGGTTCTTAATCAATGGCAAAAGCTAACTGCAGGGATGTTCAGGTTATATCATCAGCTGTGTCTATCTGACCAACAGCTGAGGAATAAGGAAGGTTCTGAATCCATCTCTTCTTCTAAAATATTTTGAGAAACCTGTAAGAAGCTTTCGTGAAGAGCAGCTGGTAACAGTCTGTTTCTTCAGGCTTGTCTTGTACATGTCAGATCAAAACCAAAGGACTATTTTGCAGTATGTGTGTGGCTAAACACCAGTGACTTGCAGTAGTTTATGGTCTGTGATGCAAAGCACGGTGCCAGGTTTATTCAGCTATGCAGCACTCATTTTGTGCACTAGGGATGTCTTAACAGAATGATGGCTGTCGGGTCCCTGGGTGGGATGTGTCAGTGTTTGCTAAACATTGTCTGAGTCCCTTCATTAACTGTAGATAAGCTGGCAGAGATCTTTCACCCTCTGGGAAGTATCAGTGGTAGCAGGAGATCCTGGAATGAATTACAGAGTGTTAGGCAGGGTTGTTCTGCATGTTTTATGTCTCCAGGAATTTCTGGAATGATGAAACTTGCTCTTCTAGTGCATAGTTTCAGTGTCCCCAGACATCCACAAGCTAGTGGTAATACTATTTTGTTACTATTATTTATTTTAACTTGTGGTTTGTAGGTTTGCCTTTCCTAATACTGCTGGAGATAAATGAAAATAACCCTTCCCAAACTGGTGATGATACATTAGGGATTGTCTGTGTCTTTCCAAGTGTAAAGATAAAAGCCCTTATTAAAGGCAGAAGATGCTTCAACACACATTTCAGCAGTGAGCTAAAAGGTTGAAATGCCTATTATTGCTGTCCCCAGCCTTTCAGCTTGGTGCTTATCAAGGACCTGTGAAGTTGAGATGCCCATTTCTGATAATCAGAGTTGGAATGATCACGAGAATTTAGCTCCCTCTCTTTGCTGCCAGACTTGCTACTTGACACTGCTGCTTGACAGTAGGATGCATTCATCAGCTTGTGAAGTGGGAGTAGCAAAGCAGTAGGTTGATGTGACTAAAGTGAGCTGTCCTGCGGGCAAGGGAATGAAGTGGCAGCTTTGAAACACATTTCCTAATAATGTGTAAGTTCCCATCATGGCATACATAGGTGTTCTGGGCAGAGAAGGCTGTTAGCAATGGGAAGAGCTGGAAGACAAAAGGCAGGCTGCTTCTTGCAGCATCTGCTGCTTTCATATAAGAGGGGGACATGTGTATCTGATACAAGAGCTGTCCATGAGTCTGAGGTGATAAGGAAGAAATAATAGAGGTGGTAAAGCTTGGGAATAGAGCAAGAGAACGGTGTTGTCTGCAATGTATGCATGAGAAACTGCAAAAACATAGTGCTGCTTTATTTTGTTGGAGAGATAAAACTCTTCATGCTCATACGTTGTCATGGTAATGAATAAACCAAACCATTTATCAACCTGAAGGGAGCCTGAGACATCTGCTCTGAACAAGCAAAGCTTCAGTCATATGAAAGGTCTTTAGCTGCAGCAGTTGTTCTTTTGCATAGGAGATGATCTCTCTTAAGATCAGTTTCTTTGACAGCTGTTGCCATGTGCATATGGTACTCCTGCTAGCTGCTCTAAGATCTGATGACTCTGTTCCCCACAGGTATTGACTACAAGACCACAACGATTCTCCTGGATGGCCGACGGATCAAGCTGCAGCTCTGGTAAGTCTGTGCTCTGCTTCTCCTTGGCATTGAGATTTCAGAGATGGAAAAATGCAACTCTTCAGGGCAGGACTTCTCCCTGCACTTCAGAAATATTTAGTCAACTGAGGAAGAGTGAGCCAGGCAAGCGGCCCCTGAAGCAAGTCACACTTTCTCTCTATATTCATTTGGCATCCATTTCACTTAAAATGAGGGACCCTACAGTTTCTCTTATGTGAGAGATGCAGAAGAAAGACACAAAAGATTACAAGTGCCTTCAAGATAGATTCAAAGTGCCTTCATACCAGTATATGGTAGTGAGAGCCAAGGAATTACCTTAGAAAGGATAAACTGATTGTATAGCAACATCCCTTTGCTCTAGTCATTAGTAGTAATGGTCAACTAAATATTATTATTATTTAAAAGGAAAAAAAGCAGTGCTGTTGCTCAGGTAATTTAACTGATATGTAGCCTGAGGGATTTGATCTTACAAATCTGTTTCCTATAGGGTCAAATACTTGATTTGTCAGGGTGCTTTCATGTTAAGGAAGTTTGAAGATGGCCGTCTTCTGGTTCTTTTGGAAATACTCAGCGAGCCATACAGCTTGAACAGTGCATTCATATCACTGCCTCTTAAATATATAATTTTCCTCTTTCCCTAAACTCAGGGCATAAAAGAGGGAGAAGCAAGGTCAGTTGCAAGACAAGGAGATAGAAAGTGATTTCTGAGGAACCATAATTTAAATGAGAGACAGTTTCAATGAACAGGCAGTGTTCAGACAGAGAACTGGAAGTGAAGATTCATTATAATGATTATATTCTTTTCCTCCTAGAAGGCCATCCTGTGCCATTTCCACCTTGCAAATTAATTTGTGCATTTATTTCTGTTTGAAACTTTTTCACATTGCTTTGACACACAGGTGTTTAACTAAAGTTAAGGTATTTTTAATGTATTCTTCACTGGTTATTTTTGCCTTTATGATTTTCAAAATACTGCTGCAAATGTGAAATGCAATGATGGATATTAGTGCTCTGCCATATGGTATCTTGCCTTACTTGGTATTTTATTCACCTACTTTCTTTCTTCTGTTTTTCCACTTTATTATATAGCTTAGTAAAAAATACCACATAAACTTTGTCTGAGGAGCAGCCAGGAAGGACATGTTCTCATTCTTTCTGTGAAAGACAAGACAAGACTTCTTTGGACTCCTTAAAACAGCAGATTGGAAATGCTTCTGCAGCTGCCCATATACAGGCCTTGCATTTGAAGACCTGTAATCTACATCCAGAAGCCATTATAGGTTTTTGCTTTTTGTGTTCTTCACTATAAATTTAGTTTTTGCTTCTTCATACTTAAGGCAGTGATTTTTTTTTTTTTTAAGAAAAAAAAAATTTGTGTGCACACTTTTCTAAAACCTGTGTCACTGTAGGGATGCCTTCATCCTCCTAGACTCACCATAAACTATTGCTGCTGTAATCAGGAATTCACAGTTTGTCCATTAGTTTCCTTGGCAATAGATTTTGTTTCCTCCCACTTTCCTCTTGCTGTGAAAACAGAACCTTTCTTCAAGCCCTAAATGCAAAGTCTAGCGGCATATGTACACTTGAGCAGCAGCCTTTGTTTTCCAAGGGCAATCAACAAGAGTGAAGTTTGGAGTTCTTGTCCTCTTAGCCTGAGAAATCTGAGAAATGTGGAGGAAAGGGCAGAATGCCAGTGGGGAAAAACTGCTGAGAGCGAGAAGAGCTGGTGTGCATTAGTGCTGCTGCTGCCTGCCTAATGGACAGGGAGCCAATAGCCGTCAGTACGGATCAGTTCGTCTCGCTGAACTCCTGGCACGGGAGGCCACTTGCTTCTTTAAAAATGTACTTCATTTATTTTGTGTAGGGATACATCAGGACAAGGGAGGTTCTGCACCATATTTCGGTCTTACTCGAGAGGTGCTCAGGTAAGCACAGCACAGCTTCCCCGGTGCTGAGTGATGCTCGTTGGATGAATGAGAGCAGAGTCAGCAAACCACCCTGATGTCTTCTGTCACTCACGTGTGGATGGCATGCAGTCAGTAACAGGCTGAGGATAGTGTGGAACATGAGAAATAACAAGGGGCAGGATTTTCTTTTAGCAAGGAGAAATCCATGAGAGTGAAGTACAGGGATATGTATTCTTGTGCCTTCTTGCTGGTTAGCTTGATAATTTCAGCATTTTCTCTGATCATGTGAAAGATACACTAGCACTGCTTTAAAAAACTGTACCAAGGAAGAGAAGTTGACACCATAAAACTGTCAAGAGTAACATGAAAAATACATTTCAGACTATGTTTGTAAGGACTTGCAAGGAAAAAAAACCAACCCAGGCACAAAGTCACTGCAGCTTCAGGCTTTGAAGTGTTGTAACTCATGGTGCGTTGGTTCTGATGAATCACATCTGTTACGTTCTAGAACTGCACAGAGCATTGAATCTTCAAGCTACTGAATGTGACCAAAAAATATATTTTTCTGGGATGTGGGATGTGTGAGTGACCAACCAAACTTGTCCTCTGTGAAGATAAATATTTACCAATGCATTAGACCCTAAAACTAAGTCAGAGTTTCTGCCCCTTCGCTGACCTGTAATCCACGCAGAGGTGGAGCTTGGTTTCATAGCGTGCTGGAGTTCTGCTCCATTGAGAAGCTGCTCAGCATAATGAATTAGTGAGGAAGTTAGTTAGTGTTGTGTGTTATGCCTCTGTTGAAAACTGAGTGGTTTTTTTTTTTCTAATACAGGGAGTAATACTGGTGTATGATATCACAAATCGTTGGTCATTCGATGGGATCGATCGATGGATAAAAGAGATCGATGAGGTAAGGTAGGATCCCAGAGTGCCACCAGTTTGGGTGAGATGACAGCCACCAACTGCATGTGATATTTTCTGCTGTTGCTCCTGGCATTTGTAGGCAGTGCTTACTACAGAGTTATCCAAGATGCCAAGTTTACAGTCTTCTTTCTGTGTTTATAATTCTAGAGAGTTGGAAACGTATCAGCTCAAGTGTCTCATTTCTTTTAAAGGTGTTGATGGAAAGCATATGGAGGGCAAAGATTTCATATTGTAGTCCCACTCTCGCTAGAGATTTGCTACATCATCTGTGCAAGCCTGTCTTCTCCAAGGAGGGGATATTTTTAGATCAGAGAATCATAGAACAATTTAAGCAGAAAGGGACCTCTAAATCAGCTGGTCAAGCTGACGACTCGATCAGCTGGTCCAACCTGCCACTTTAAACCTTGAAAAAGCTTTTCTTTGCCCAAACTGTTGGGGTTTTTTTGTTTGCTTTTTTTTTTTTTTTAATTTGCTTGCTTCTCTTTGTTCAGCATGCTCCTGGTGTACCAAAAATCCTGGTTGGAAATCGCCTTCACTTAGCTTTCAAGCGCCAAGTGTCCACTGAACAAGCACAAGCCTATGCTGAGAGGCTGGGCATGACTTTTTTTGAAGTCAGTCCACTTTGTAATTTCAATATTACAGAGTCCTTTACTGAGCTAGCAAGGATAGTGCTGATGAGACATGGAATGGACAGGCTCTGGAGACCAAACAAGGGTAAGTGATGTATGCTGACAATGTTAAATTCGGCCCCAGCTAAGGTTTATGGTTTTATATAATTTATAAATTATATAGGTTTATTTTAATATAATTTTAAGGAACTTTGAGCCCAGTGCAAAACCATCAAACCAAGAAGAATTCAGAGTCCTGTACAGTTTGCCTTCCAAATAGAAAATGCCTATCTGCAGGCATCACCTGCTCTGCTTTTGTAGGGAATAATGTCTCTTTCCTAGCACTGACAGGCTCACTCAGCCAAGTATTAAGACATGAACAGAAAGCTGCAGCAGCAGATATTTTTGATAATGTGTATGTGGGAAAGGCTGTGGGAGGAGAAATGAGAATTCATCCTGGAAGCAGAGAGTGTATGCAGAGTGCTGGCTGTGCTGCTACCACGGGGCTGACAAGAGCATGCTGTTCTAATGCAACTTTTGTGTCTGTTTTCAAGTGCTGAGTCTGCAAGACCTTTGTTGCCGTGCCATAGTTTCCTGTACCCCCGTGCACCTCGTTGACAAGCTCCCTCTCCCCGTTGCCTTAAGAAGCCATCTCAAATCTTTCTCCATGGCAAATGGCCTTAATGCCAGGATGATGCATGGACGCTCCTACTCCCTTACATCCAGCAACATCAATAAAAGGAACAGTTTAAAGAAAGCTAAAATATTCCGTCCCCCACAGAGCCCACCAAAAAACTGTACAAGGAACAGCTGTAAAATTTCCTGAGCTCTCTGTGGGAAAAGGCACCTTGGATGGAATCCCCTCATGTGAAGCACTGAAGTACTCCTTGTTCAGTGGTTGAGCACACTCTTTGTATGTATCACACTACATAGATGACAGTAAGGAAACCAAGTCTTGTTTTAGAGCTTGCTCACTAAGGGAATGCTGCTTTGGAATGAACACCACCTCCAGTGCAACTAGAAGGGTGTGACACTTAGGGTGCTAGATTTTCATTCTGCATTTTGGTTTCTGATGTGCATGATGCCATTGTTTTTACTAGTAGATGTGTTTTCATAGAGGGCATAATTGTCATGATACTCTCTTCTTAATTCCATGAAATCTGGAGAGCCACCTACTGTGTAATGGTATCAAATCCTGTCCTCTGGCCAACTATTCAGAAGCCTAGAAATGAGTCCTCAGTTTGCACCTTCAGGCAGAGGTTTTAACCACGATGTGGTGTTTACATTGTTCAGTTCTGCAGGCAGTGAGACAAATCCTGTCACACTGCAGTTGTGCTCTGGGGAGGGGAGGTGTGTGTAAAGCTTCCTTGGTAACTCGGAAGCACTAACTTAACTAAGCTAAAACTGTATATATAATTATGATGCACAGACACACCAAGGTTTTGTCCCATCCATGTATGTAATAGATTTGATAAAGGTTTTGGTATGTTATTTAATACTTTGGGGAATTAATTTGTGGTTTAAATACTTATTTTTCTGTAAAAGAGGGAAACCAAAAATTTACATTTTGTACCACTCTACAAGAAAGTTCTAAAAGGAAAATGCCAAAGACACTGTGGTAAAAGGAATGACTTGAAGAGCTGCTTTATAAAGAAAGAACACTATTTAAAAAATAAATGTTTCTGGAAAGGAAATCCTCTTCTGCTTTCTTGAGCTGGGGAAGGTTGTCTTTGTCTTCAGAAGTACTTTAGAAGTACTTGAAGAACAACAGGAATGTCAAGTCATCCTAAAAGCTTTTGGTAGAACATCTGTCTTCAGTGTTAACTGAAATATGGAAGAATAATACAGGTGAAATCTTCCATTTGTGAAGGAATCTGTGTGACTTGTCCTCCTGAGTAATAAGCAATCCATTGAGATGATGGTGTAGCTTCATCCCCTTTTCTCCTAGGTGTCCTCAGTATTGTGAGATACCATCAAGTTACATACAGTGATACTCCTTCTGGATCAGCAGAGATTCCCGCAGCCTCTGTAGGCGAGGAGGGAGAACTCAAGGCAGTAAAATGCCAGTGTTACGCCAGGACCTGGACCAGGCAATTCATCGCTACTCGGGGAAGTGCAATCCTGAAGGAAGCTTCTCCTAGTTAGAGACTAAATGGTTAAACAGGGGTGCAGGGGGCGGAATTCCAGCCGGATCGCTCCTGGGCGATGAGCATGCTCCACCTGCCGGTCTGCCTGCGCTGATGCAGAGGGGCTGGGAGGTTCGAGATGAAGCTCACGTTACAGTAAAACTTGCATCTTTGTAGCCTCAGGAAGTATCCGTAGCAGCCTCCAGCTACAAGAGGTTAAACCTGCGTTAGAAGCGGCCGTACCTTGGGAGGGGTCTGGTTGTGTTCGACTCGTGGCTATGTGCAGGTTGGAGAGTTCTACTCTGTGCACCGTGCCAAACCATTTTAAGTTTCTTCCAAATTCCAACATGGAACTGTTGGAGCGGGTCCAGAGGAGGGCCACGAAGATGATCAGAGGGCTGCAGCAGCTCTCCTATGAGGACAGGCTGCAAGAGTTGGGGCTTTTCAGCCTACAGAAGAGAAGGCATTGAGGGGACCTTGTAGTAGCCTTCTAGTATCTGAAGGGGGCTACAGGAAGGCTGAGGAGGGACTATTGACAAGGTCTTGTAATGACAGGACGAGGGGCAAGGGGTTTAAACTGGCAGAGGGGAGATTTAGACTGGATGTTAGGAGGAAGTTCTTTCCAGTGAGGGTGGTGAGACACTGGCACAGGTTGCCCAGGGAGGTTGTGGCTGCTCCCTCCCCAGAGATGTTCAAGGTCAGGTTGGATGAGGCCTTGAGTGGCCTGTGCTAGTGGGTAGTGCCCCTGCCTATGGCAGGGGATTGGAACTGGATGATCCTTGAGGTCCCTTCCAACCTTACTATTCTATGATTTTATGAAATTAGAGCCTCGGACTCTCCAGCCACCAAGCATTAGTTTGTTTACTTTTTCTGTGCAATGTGCAGTAGGAATGGTAGCTGGAGAGGGCACTGTTGATACAGGTGTGCATGTCCTGAAGGTCAGATTCTCCTCCTGCCAGCCACTCTAAAGACAAGGTAAGGAGAAGAGGCTTGAGCAGCTCTGCTCACTTCTGGTAATGCCTGCAGCAATTCCACAGGGAGTAAGTAAACCTGAGCCTATGGTTGCTAAGAGGAAGATTCAAAAGCAAAGAAGAGCTTGTTGAATTTACCAAGTCTCTTGACTTGTTGAGGAGACAAAAATCTTGTGAAGATTTGATTTTATTTACATATATGAGTGGACATAGAATAATGTACCCATTGGTTACTGCAGATAGCTCCAGGACTGTAGTGAGTCATTGTAAACTGAAAAGCTGTGATAATTTCCAGCACTAGAGCAGAGCAGGTCACAAATGTGCAATACAACATCAGGTCATTGATTTGGATGTCAGGGAGCAAGTATAGAGAAGGAAGGGAATGCACGTGAAGGACATGAAGCAGCTGTGAGCACATTCGTGTGAGCACACACCAGTGTGGGCTTTCAGCTACTCAGAGTCACTAAATAATTCAGGTTGGAAGGGACTTTGGCATGCCATCAGCTCTCTTTTTGCTGAAGTAAATTCACTGTTGACCTATCAAGTTGCTCAGGGAAAACTTAGAACAAGTGTTCAAGGTCGTCTGTTCATACTGTCTGATACTCAGCATGCCCTTGATGTGAGAGATTTCTACTGAATGCCCCTTTTAGACCTGGAGGGGGGCCCGGGGGCTGCATTACCCTGTGCGGTAGTGCCCCTGGGCTCCCACCAGTATCTCAGGCTATACGAGGCCTGGGTCACCTTTCCCAGCTGCCAAGCCAGCAGCCTTGGGGAAGCCTGGAGTGATGCCTCTGCGCTGCCCCTGTGAGGACAGGAGGATACTCACCGGCAGGCCAGGCGCGTTCGGGACTCTAGGGGTGAAACTACAGGCCCGAGTTCCTCAGGCGTCCTGAGGCGCGGGCAAGCTTCACTCCCGGCCGCATCCTCCCCGCAGCGCGGCCCTGAGCCTGTGCGCCCGTCGGGGCTATGTTCTCGGTAACAGCCGCCTAAGAAAACCTCTCTTTCTCAGAGAGCCTTCAGCCCAGCGGTAAATCCGCGCTCGCAGGGCCCGGGCCCCCCCCTCTGCTGGCGCCGCCGCCGCCGCCGCCGCCGCCGCCATACCCCAGCCGGCCGCAG
>VWYK01072754.1:9340-26424 GCA_013399775.1 Semnornis frantzii | reverse complement strand
AGCCGTCGGAAGGAGTGCGGTGCCTGTGCTGGAGCTGGGCCTGCCGCGGCTCCCGGCTTTGGTGGGTACCCGGGACCGGGCGGGTTCCTGCGGGGAGGGGGCGGGCGGGCTGGCCGGGGCCTGCGCTTCCGTCCGTCGGGAACGGCAGATGGGCAGGGCACGGTGTCCCTCTCTGTGCCTTTCCTCCCCGTGGCGGGCAGGGTGCGACAGGGTGCCCGCGGTCTGGCCGCCGGAGGGGCTGCGGTGGACGTGTCCCCTGCTCTGAAAAGCTGGGGGGGCTGTTAGCAGAGGCACTGTGTAGTCCTCCGGTGCGCTAGCTCTGGTGTGTTAGCCTGTGTGCAGCCACTTCGGAGAGCTGGGAAGGAGAGGAGAAAGAATGTTTGTATTCGACGCGCATCTCCAAATACATCTGCCTGTCAGATGGTGCTTTGGTACTCGCTGCAAGTTGTGCTACTTAAAACTGGCTAACTTGCCTTGTGTGGATGTCTGTCTGCCTCAAAACTTATGCTTAAAGGATGTTTTGAAGCTCTGTTGCCGAAAAGGTAACTCTCCAAACGTCACTTTCTCAGTGTGAGCACTTTGCATTCAGAAGCAGTGGTGTAACCTTTTTTTCTTTGCCTTATTTTTAAAATTATGGTTAAAACTACCAATTGCATTGGCAGAGAAGTGCAGATATGTGGACCACTGGAAAGCCTCACTGGGTCCTTGCTGATGTTTTTTTGTTGTCGTTAGAAAGGGGAAGGCCTTTTCTGGAAAGGGGGTGCAGATGCTTTGTCTTGCTTTTGCAATATAAAAATAGCATCAGTTCTATGAGTAAGTGTTGGTTCTGTGGGGTAAGGAATAGAAGGTCATCATTTTGTAACATCCTTTTGTCTTAACAAATAATGCTCTTGCTTAAGAGCTTCTGTCATTGTAGACTGCAGTCCACACACCTGTTGCTGGCATTGTTGAAGTCGTGTAGAAGTCAATTTTCCTGTTGGTTTTAGTCTGGTGACATTGTGTCAGTAGCGTATCACAGTGTTAATGAAGTGAGCTTCTTGGTAGCTCCTTCATGCTATCCTGTTGACTTGAAAACAGTACAATTGTCTGGTTTTCAACAGCTCTGCACTTGTTTTCATCTTGCATTTGCAACAGAGATGGAAAAAGAGATTTGTGAGGATGAGCTTCACTACAGACCCTGCAGACTTGAAATGAAGTGGTAATATTTGATGCCTGACCTGTGATGGGGCTGGATTATAGAGAACTGTGTAAGAAGATAAGTCTCTTTCAGTGCAAAATACCTTTAGAACATAATTTTGGTGTGTAAAACTAGTTCTTTGTTGCTAAGGCTTCCTTAGGTTCTGTAGCAGTGAATGCAGCATAAACACCTTTTTTCAAATAGTGCCACGTGTCAAGTATGATAAGGAATTTGTCTTGGGAATCTGTGAGCTGGCAGTATTGAAACTCTAGCCTACCTTAGCCTGGCCAGCCAAGGGAATAACAACAAAAAACTTGAAGACAAAACCTGTTTGGCTATTTGCAGGCTCCTGGAGCTCTTCCTGCTTATGAATGATGACTTTGGAGCTCTAGGTAGCCTGCTGACCTGTTAAAGGACAGGTAATTCTTTAGCTGCTCAGAGAAGAAGCAGGCAAGAGGAAAAGCTTACTTCTTCCTTGTTGCTTCTACCAAAAATAGAAATATGACTCACTTGAGTGCTGAAGCTCAGTAGTGTAGGTGTCTGCATATATTGCCACAATAACCTAATTTTTTCGTAATTTAAGACTAGCCAATCCCATAATGGTGGGAAGATGGGAGGAATGATCTAATAGGTCTCTGTAAGTCTTAACTTTGATGACTGGCTGATGATGCAGCTGACATCTGCAGTTCTTCTGAAATGTGCCTCTCTTACTCTGCTTTCTGTGCTGCTGTGGCGTTTTATTGCATGCCTCTGCCAGTAATTGTCTTTGAATTAAAAAAACAAACAAGCAATGTAACTTCCCCAAACAGAAGGCCTTTATCACAAGGTGTTTTCAGTTCTAAAACAGTATTTTGGCTGGAAGTTCTCTGTTTCAAGGTGGTGTACTCCTGATTTCAGGTCCTTTCCTAATGCCTTTAGAAGGATGCTGAAGTGCTTTACAGAAATAGACAGAAGATGATAAGTGACCATACCAGAAAACACATCTGTCAGTTACTGACAGGTTTCTCTTTGGTCACTCTAATTTGAAAACCGAGGTGTGGACTTGGTGTTGGAAAACTTGGATGGTTTACATTTGATCTCCTTCAGCAAACTGAACTGCTTAGCTGTAGGACCTCATAAATGTCAAGAGTAGGATCCTGTGCTCACTCTTCCGGCTTCAGACAAAATTTGTTGTGATGAGGAAAGGTAACATGGTAGGAATTTTGTCTGCATAATCCCTTCCATAATAATTATATGGATACACATTACAGCTACCAGCAACTGTGCAGTGCTGGTTTACGTAGAGATGGTTCCACTGAAATGTGCAGTCCCAGTACAGGGCAGGGGGTGGCTGCTCTTGGTGCTGCCACTGGAACACAGCTCACCTGTGTTCGACTGGCAGAGCAAACCAAAGCATGGTGCACCCAAAAGGGAGGCAGCAAAATGAGTTAATTTAAAAGCATCTGTTTCAATACGCTTATTAATCTTTTTATAATTACTATATTCTTAACTGCTCTTTAGGTGTGTTCACAGGTGTAAACAAGACTGTTCAGCACTTGGGCATGGTAAAGTTGTGCCTGTGAGTCTGTTGGGCTGGGGGAGTAGGGGTTTGGTGTGGTTTTGTTTTCTGTGCTGCTGCTGTTAGATGCAGACTGCTACTGGGCCTGTGAGTGATGTCAGAGACTGAAGTAAGAGGGTTCAGTTGTTTCCTGGTTATACTGAGGGGTGTGGAGATGAATCTGGTAGCATCTTTTTCCCTTATATGTGTGAATTCAGTGAATAGGAACCCTAAGGATGCTGCCAAACATATACCCCCATGCCTCATGAGATACTGCTCTGTAAGGCAGAAGTGTCTGCTGCCTTTGGTGGTTTTGGGGGGGGGTGGGGTTTGGTTGGTTGTTTTTTTGGTTTTTTTTTGATGTTGGCCTTTTTAAGTGGTCCTACTTGGAATGAAACTCTTGAAGCATTCAAAAGGAATCTCAAGGTAGCTTTTTTACTTCTCCCATATTGTAGAGTTTTTAAACTAATACTGTTGTCAAAATCAAGTTTGTCATACAGTTTTGCACTGCTAAGCAAGAATGTTGATTGTGTTCTGTATATTTAAAAAAAATCCAAAATCACCAATTGTATTTCTTCTGGCATCTTAACCTGCATCAGGATCTGAGCAGCAGCAAGCATGCTGAATGGTTTTCACTTGCTCTACAGTGAGCAGAAGCAATTTTTAAAAATTGATTTGGCTTCTATCAAGCTAACAGTGTACAAAGCACAAATCCAGTCAGTCACTTGGGTTGTGAGCACCACTGCTGGCTGTTTGTGACCTTTAATGAGGGAAGCACCTGAAACAGTCTCTGGCAGTCAGAGTCCTTCTGCCTGACTCTGAACTATCACTGTGCAGCCAAGCAGACCAGTCTGGTGTGTAGGAAATCACAGGTCACCAGCTATGAGCAAATGGAGACCTTAAGAGTGAAGGCCTTCTTCTCTCCTTCCCTCACCCACCCTCTGAATTTGGGGTATCAAGTTTGGGGAATTTGGACCACTGAGACATAGCTCCTCAATTATAACTTGGAATCATTGCACTCTAGAAGAATCAAACCAGATTAATTTGATTGTCTCTGATCCAGGATCTTGAAGATCTTCACTGGATTTTTTTATACTGTGCACATAAACTGTATAGCAACTCATCTTCTGTCAGTCTGCCTCTGCCAACAGTAGCTGCTTCTCACTCCACACTGCCATTGCCTTACATTAATAACTGTATTCACCCATGGGCAAGTAAAACAGCAGGGCAGAATATACTGGTGGTTCGATGGGTTCCACTCAAAATTCTATGCTTAAATGTAGTTAAAATAATCTTCCAGATTGTTTCCATCCGGTTTCTCTTCATTCCCAGGTTTAGATTTAAGCTATTGGCATGAAATTATTGACTTGGGAGGCTCTCATCAGAGCTTTCTTGAAAACTGTGGTTGAGAAGCTCTTTTCTGTGGAAATGTGGACAATATTTATATAGTCACAATCCTGGTGTAAATTTTGGCCTGATAAGAAAGGAGGGAGTTTGCTTCACAATGGCTGCTGGGCCATAAAAGTTAAATGCAGGTTTCCTTCCCTGGGTAGTTTGTGGCATAGGCCACAGCTGGGTTTGGAATTGTGCTCCTTTCCTTCTATTGTCTTCTCACCTGTCAGGAAAAGTGCTGAGCTTTCCTCTTTCAGTAGAGGACAGCACAAGAGGACAGCTCCTCCAAAGGGTTTTCACTTGCAAACTGTAACAAAGCCAGCAGGTGGTCTTCAGCTTGAACTTAGTGCAGCCACTGAGGAATGCTTTGGTAACCCCTAGCTCTGTGTGTCTCAGTCACCACGTGCCTGTACAGATGTGTATATGTCTGCTTCTTACTACAGGATGCTTTGCATGTGGAATGGAAAATGGATTCAGAGTGTATAATGCAGATCCACTCAAAGAGAAAGAGAAACAAGGTAAAATGCTCACTTCTTATACCATGCTAGTTCTATCTTGGAAGCTCAACCTGCTTGGCTTTGTGTTTGTTTGGTTTTTGTCTTTCTGTCAGATTCTTGCTCAGCTTTCACTGTTTCCCACGCTGGAAGGCTTTGAATGGAGCCTCCAGAAAGGAAGTCCATGTTGGTCCCAAAGGGACTCTCACTGATGCCACTGCCTGGTCAGATGTTTATATGCTCTTAATTTGCATAAAACTGGCTGCTGCTGAGTGTGTCTCACCCTCTCACAGAGACTGAACTGTATTAGCAGCTGCTAATGTTTGTAGTCCTCACAAGTGGGAGAAGAGTTTCTCACTGCAGTGTTAGGTATGATCAAGAGAAGTTGTGTTTGTGTAGGGATCTGGCTGATGCTTTTTCACTGGAGAGCTGAAGGAAATGTTTCCAGTACCTGCTCAGAGTTTGTTTGCAAGAGCACTGAGCTCAGCCCTCTAATGCTGTTTTATAGTCTCTGTATGTCACTCTGAGCTCAGCCCTCTAATGCTGTTTTATAGTCTCTGTATGTTTAAACCACTTGGATCTGGTGCAGGAGGGGGCAGTGTCCAAGTACAACTGTTGAGAAAGGAAACTCAGCAGTTCAAAGTGTTGCTGGAGAAGCCCCAAGGAGCTGTATGAAATCCAGGGCTGTACTGCTCCAGTGGGACTATCCTTCCAGGCATCCACCTTCAGTGTTGTGTAGTCACATCCCAGCATGGATTCCTCATGCAGTTGTACTGCAGTGTTTCTTGCTGTCTAATTGAATCTCCCTTGGCCCCTCCTTTGTGCTTATTATTTCTCCATCTTTCCATGGCACTGCTTCCTCCCAGCTCCTCAGACATTCTTGCTGTTTCTGACACTGTGTCGCTCTTGAGTCCTTGTGAAATTTCAACTTTTCCTCTTACTTTGAAATGGTTTACTCATTCTGCCCACCCTTCCTGCTGCTCCCTGCCAGTGTGTGGAGTTACTGGACAGACTTTCAAAGTAGAAGTTGGTGTTTAGTTCTGCTCATTCCTTGAAGACCACAGAGTAGACTCTGCACAGGGCTCTCTGTATTTGATGGTCAGCCAGGGTAGGAAGAGACTAATTCTTGTCACGTGCCTCAGAGAAGTGCTAGATGGTGCAAGCTGTATGGCATCATAACAGTTCTGACACTTTTATTTAAAATACATTTGTCTTTCAGAGTTTCTAGAAGGTGGTGTTGGCCACGTCGAAATGCTGTTTCGTTGCAACTATTTAGCACTAGTAGGTGGAGGAAAAAAGCCCAAGTACCCACCTAACAAAGGTGAGTCTCTTGAGGAATGGATCTTGTGGGTGTTTGCCTTGCTGTCTGTGTGAAACTGCCCAAAGACCTTGCACACCAAACATCTTGAGCTGGGCTCTGGGCTTCTGAAGGCTGGTTGAGGGGATGTTGCAGCAGGTTCAAGTCAGTATGGTCAATCTGCATTACTGCTGTTAACAGGCAGTTACCTGCAAGGAGCAGTCTCTGAGAGCTGGTGACAGGGTCTATCCTCCTCACAGTTAACTCTGCAGAGATGCTTTAGCTCAGCAGCCCATGAGGGAAAGGTTCCTGCTTGAAAAGCTTTGTAGGAAAATGTGCTACTTCTTGTGACTGCTGTCTTGTCTTTGCTGACCCTCTGAGCAAGACAAAAGAGCTGATTTTCTGCAGAGAAATGTATATTCCTTGTCAGCTTTTGAGTTTGGAGTTTACCAGCTCCTCCCTGCATGAGTGGGCTGGTATGCAGCAGCTAAATGCCAGTCTGGAACCGTTTAGCCAATGGATGTGCCTCTGGATTGGCCTGCTCAGAAACTACTTGTTACCAGGGAGATGATGTGAAACTTCAGATCATGCCTTGAGGATCTAATGCCACCTCTGCACTGTTCTAGTGATGATCTGGGATGACCTGAAGAAGAAAACTGTCATTGAGATAGAATTTTCTACAGAAGTCAAGGCAGTAAAGCTGCGAAGAGATAGGTGAGTACCAGAGATGTGTTCCTGATGTGCAGCTTTGCTTCTTAGACATTTCCAGCTGTTTGTAGAAGGGAAAAGACCTGCTTAAACATAGCAACTGAAGGTAAAACAGGCTTTTGGGTGCTTGCAGAAGGTGTGAACAGACTGCAGCTCAAGTTTTCTGGTATCTGAAGCCTTGGTGAAAAGCTTGCAAGACGTCCTGTCCCCTTAGTGTAGGGAGATGTCTTTATGTGGCTGCTGCTGGGTGTTTCCCTGGGTATGGAGGAGTGTGAAGGGAGTTCAAGCAGTTTTCTAGAGCAAGAGTATCTGTTGCCAGCTGGAGCCTATGTATGTGTGGGCGGAGGAGTTCTGCTGTCACAGCTTCGGATAAAAGTGCTTTGCAGGCTTACAGCTGCACATTATTTTGTAAAGCTTGGGGAGGGGGGTGGTGGTGGGAGAACATAACCATTAAATCAGCTGAAAGCCTTCGCAGATGCAAATTAATATCTATGCCCCTCTTTTACCCACCCCAAGTCACAGGAACTTCTCTGTTTCAGAATTGTGGTAGTCTTGGACTCAATGATTAAAGTTTTCACCTTCACCCACAATCCCCACCAGTTGCATGTCTTTGAAACCTGCTACAACCCTAAAGGTTAGTTGTGTGCGTTTGTGGTGAGGCACGGAACAAATTGATTTTGTTCTTGACATACTGTTTATACTTAGCTGCCTGAACCAGTTATTTAGTAAGTCATTAAACAGTTTATTGCACTGTAGCCATGCCCTTTGGAAATGCTTCCGTGTTATAAAATGGTTACCAGGATTTATTAATACTTGGCACAGAAAAGCTTTTTCTGTACTCCTGTTATGTTATCTATTTCTATTTAAGAGCCAAAGAAACTGTAAACTTGATGTATCTTGTGCTGAAAGCTTAACTATACACATAGGCTTAATTCCTTCTTTCTAACAGAGCTGCAGTTGTCCAGCAAAGTGTTCTCCACAGTGTCAGGAGCTGCTCAATTAGCAAACTGACATTGTTATTAAATAGTAAGGTACAGCTTTGTCTGGTTTTGAAACAAGCCAAAGGTGTCCCGAACCAAGCAGAGAGTTAGTGCCACAGGTTGAGCTCTAGGTAGTGCAGTGCTGCCAGCCCTAGGCTCCAGGTAGGCAAGGGAAGGACAGGGCTGGGATTTGACCCCAGGGCATGGTTTTGTTGCATATCTGGAGGCAGAGCCTTGAGAGCAGAGAGAGAAGCTGCACGCTTCAGATGAGGTGTGTGAGGGCAGGTCTGAAATGGGAGAGGTGTAAGGGCAGTTGTGTGAGTATCAGCTTCTGGGCACAAGTGTACCCTGCTCTGGGGATGGTGGGGGCCCAAAGCACATGGCCTGCTTGGGGAAGTTGAGGAGTTGGGCTTGGTTAACTTCTGCTCTAAGGGCAGAAGGACCATCAGCAGCTGGCACCCTACAGCTGCTTGAAGGACAGGGGCAGAAATGATGGAGGCAACAGACTGTGACAGTAGAACAAGGGATGCTGACTGTGCTTGATGTATTGGGAGGTGGAGCTTGGATGTTTTCTCCCCCAGGAGGCTACTTAGGCTTGGAGTCCCCATCTTTGGAAGTTTTCAAGCCCACCAGAAGCAAATACAGAATAGATGGCAGCACAGCCATGGAAGGTGCAGTTAGTTCCTTGTGATACCCACCCAGTGCTCTGCCAGCTCTGGCCTGAGTTTGCATGTAGCTGTACTTGGTCCTAGCAGAACACCTGGGAGAAATGTGATTTGCCTTTAAATGGTCTGCAAAAAGTGAGACAGGAAGAAAGTGCAAGTGCCCCCAAAAAAGTTCAAGCTCAAATTAATAATACCAGTTTTGCTGACAGACACCTATTATAAACTCTTGCTCTTGTACAGCTGCTAAGGAGACTTTCTTTCTTTTAAGTAGCTTTGCTGTAACAGACTGATGGAGCTGCTCTCTAAAATATCCAGATCTTGGATAACCACAAGTAGATAACTTTGCAATGAAGTGATGAGAGCAAGTTAAAATTATGCCACTCTCCATTTCTCTGTGCTCTGCACTTACAGATGGATCATGTTTTGGGGTACCACACTAGTCATTAAAATGAGATTCTGATTTCCTACAGGGCTGTTTGTTCTGAAATAACCCATACTGTAGAAATTTAGGTTTGAAAACTTTATTAGGTGATGCAAACTACAGTTATTAGCTCTATTGGTTTCTGTTTTTTTTTTGTCTTTTAGGTCTCTGTGTCCTTTGTCCCAATAGTAATAATTCTCTACTTGCATTTCCTGGAACACACACGGGGCACGTGCAGATAGTGGATCTTGCCAACACAGAAAAGCCTCCTGTAGACATCCCAGCTCATGAAGGAGTCTTGAGCTGCATAGCTTTAAACCTGCAGGGAACAAGAATTGCAACAGCATCAGAAAAAGTAAGAATCATCCTCTCCTCCCTCTGATTTTCTATGCCTTCTGTTGTAACAACTCCTCATGAAATGGCAAGGTCACATCCTTTCATAGCAAAGACATGGAACAAACTCAAGTATTTGGCACTGAAATTGTTCTCAGTCTCTTTATCTTTAAGGCTCCTTCAGGATGCCCAAAAGGGGATCCCTGTGCTGTGCCTGGGGCAGCGTTTGTGCTTTAGCTGACTGAAGCAGTCTCTGTGGTGACATTTGAATGACATCTGGCCCAGGCAGTTCATGTCTTCAAAAGGCTGTACACAGCCTGCTCCAGTCTTGGCAAACTACTGCCAGGGCTGCACTAGTGCTTCAGAACTTCACTGGGAGAAATGCATTGAGCTGAGCAGCTGACTAACAAGACTGCATACCAAAGTGTTACAGCATCGTGGTGATGATTTATGGGGAAAATCAATATTCTTCCCCAAATTTAACAGCCAGAGATGTACACTCAAATCTCCTGAGATGAAAAACCCAGTGGTGGAGGTAGGGGCATGCTGGTCAGAGCAGGCAGGATGCATTCACAGATGCAGGGAGTCATCTGTCTCCTAATGCAATGCTCAATTCCTTTTCAAGGGGACCCTCATAAGAATATTTGATACTTCATCAGGGCATTTAATCCAGGAGCTACGAAGAGGATCACAGGCAGCCAATATATACTGGTATGTTTCATTACTTCTGCTTTATCTTCCCGTGGCTGTTGTGCTGAGGAATCCTCATGAGTGGCACCTGAGATCTCTTCAAAAAGAAAAGTTAGGTTAATGCTGCCTGGGGGCACAAGGCAGAGTATTCCTGGCAGCCAGAGGAGCCAGGCATGCACTGGGCCTGTGATGCTTGGCCTGTGCTGCTTTCCCTCTGCTCACTGCTGGTCAGGAGACAGCAGGCACTGGCAGCTGTGTGAAGCCCAGCACAAGTCCTAGGGAGTGGGACAAACACACCTTGACAGATCTACTTCTCTGCAGACAATGGATGGTAGCTGGGGGATGCTTTGACTGCCACTTATCAGTGCAGGGATGCAGACACTGCCCAGAGCTGTGGATGAGCACCTGGGGCCAAGGGGAGGTTTAGTACCACTTTGTGCTGCTCTGCAGGTGACAGCCCAAGGAAGGAGTTTGACTCTACTCTAGTGATGGAAGTAAGAACTTTGGTTGTGCTGCTAAGCACTGCTCTGGGGTTGGAGTGCTGCATGTTTTACCCAATACCTGCCTGCTTCTCAGAGCAGAGGTCATGCTGATTCCAGCAGAAGTGGCAGAATGGCCCCACACTGATTGTGTTCTGTGTCAGGGCAGGCTGCTGCATGGCTGGTCCTGGTAAACCAGGTCCTCTGTTCCCAGTGTGTGTGCTCACCTCTGAAGGGCTGCTCATCCTGTCAGCAAAGCAGTGCTGTGTTGGAAGAGTCCCAGCTCCTCCAGGAGAGGATAACAGACTGCTTTGGGTTGGAAGGGACCTTTGAGGTCATTTAGTCCCAACTCCCTGCAGTGAGCAGGGACATTTTCAGCTACAGCAGGAGCTGGAGAGAAGCTGTTAACACTTGCCAGCCAGGCTGGCAGCTGCTCTGGGCACCTGCAGAATTGTGTAGACCAGAAGCTGGGGGTATGTTCTAATGGAGATAGTGCAGCTGTCTCTCTTCTCTACAGCATCAACTTCAATCAGGATGCTTCCCTAATCTGTGTATCCAGTGACCATGGCACAGTACATATTTTTGCTGCAGAAGACCCTAAAAGAAATAAGCAGTCAAGGTAAAGTTTCAGCCTTTCTGAAACCTTTGGGGAGGCCTTGCCCTTTTCATAGTTTAAAGCACTAACAAGCAGCAGCAAATACCTGCACTACTGAAGGTGAAGAGATTAATCTGCTCTGTTTGAGTAAATTGCAGATTTAGGACTGTAGCAACTGCCATGTTCCTGCTGTCTTTTGCAGAGCTGCAGAATTCCAGCAGAAGGTTGGGGTGGGATTTTAGTGGCTATTTCTTAGTGTGAACAATGTGCCCACTTCACATCAAGCAGTCTCAGTGAAAATCAGTCCTTTTGGCAGTTTCTGTATTCACTTAGAAATATGAACCCGGAACAGTAGTTGCAGGGTTCCTCTTCCCTAGAAGGGGGACACTGTGGATTACCTGAGACCTCACAGAAGAAAATCAAAAAGCAGAAACAGCAGTTAGGATTTTTTCAAGAGCCAGCAGTTCTAAATCAGTTCTAGTCAATGGCTTACTAAGTTATGTTTTATTTCTCTCCTTCCAGTTTGGCCTCTGCCACCTTTCTCCCCAAGTACTTCAGTTCTAAATGGAGTTTTTCCAAGTTTCAGGTTCCCTCTGGCTCTCCGTGCATTTGTGCCTTTGGAACAGAGCCAAACGCTGTCATAGGTGAGTGCTGGAGGCTTCCCCAGGTTCTGAACTGCACTGGCTTGGAGCTGGGAGGGTGCTCAGAGGTGCCTACCTCCATGTCAGCAAGAGCTCCTGTTCTCAGCTGCTCAGCAAGGGAATGAGACACAAGAGTGCCCAGGATAGAAGGAAGCAAGCCTGGGTAGCAGATGCTGCACCAGCACTGACCGGCCTCAGGTCCTTCCAGAGCACACCTATGTGCTGTGAGCATGGAGGGTCAGTTTAAGTTAAAGCTGAAGGAAGAGAAGGGTACCCGAAGAGCTGAACTTACCCTGTTTGTTTCTGTTTCAGCAATATGTGCAGATGGCAGCTACTACAAGTTCTTATTCAACCAAAAAGGGGAATGCTCAAGGGATGTCTATGCTCAGTTTCTAGAAATGACAGACGACAAGCTTTGACTGAGCTGAGAGAGTGCATGGGTCAAAGTACTGCCCTGGCTATTCCACATCTTTGGAAGGACAATATATGAATGTCCAGTATTGATCAAGTTAGCAGACCTCAATGAGAAGCCTGGCCCTACATGATCACAAGCAGCTCAGAAGTAGTGGACTACATATGTTTATTCTCATTTCTGCGAGTATTTGTCATTAAATCTCTTTGGGTTACTGTCATCAACTCAAGTTTTCAAGATGTGGCTTTCAGCAAGCTTGTGCCTATTGGGTTTCTCTTAATCTAAACTGTGAAATGACTTTAGATTAAACATGAGTGCCTGCCACACCATGAGATCTGCAGGGGGCTGTGCAAAGGTACAGCTGGGCTTAGAAAAAGGGATGTAAAAAACTGAAGATTTTAGGCATTGCTTTACTTCTACTGAGCAGCTGGGAATGGAGGGAATACTATGGATCATGCTCAAATAAACTTCTACCACCTCATCCAGGAGCAGGGGTGCTGCCTTTCCCCCTTCCCCAAGCACACCTTAGAGGAACTGAAGAGATGACAAGGGCATAGCTGTAGGTGACTGTACCTTGAACCATGCTTGTCCTCTGATCTAGTGCATGGGATGGGGTGGTGGTAGTTGGGTAGCCACAGCCTGCTCCTCCTGTACACCTGCTGATGGTGGTGGAGTTGAGTGAGCAGCACTGTTTAGAGATGCCAAACTGTACATAGTAGCTGAAGGCACATTTGGGCACTGGCTGACCCAACCAGCCTCTCCTCAGTGTATGGAGCAAGCAGCCAGGGTGCTTGAGCTCCCGCAGCTGTAGAGGCGATTCCTTCTGTCACAGAACAGCCCTTCCAGGTTTACAAAGCACTCTCGGTACTGGTGTTACAGCTCTGCTGGCTGCTCCAGTGGGAAGACTGGACAGGCCACTTACACAATCCAGCACAGGAAATGAACCAGGTGGCATCAAGTATATGTCTGCAACGGCTTTAAACCTGCAAACTTGTTTTTGTTTTATTTTGGTTTTGTTTTCTTTTGTTTGTTACATACTAAATACTGTTGGCCTAGGGACAGTAGGTGAGACTAAACTGACTGACTCGTTCACTCTTCCCCAAAATTATCATCTGGCAATTAGCAGTTATTGCTGAAAAAAAGGCACAAGATACCAAACTAGAAACTGAAATAGACACAAGCTCTCCATTCATAGCACTAATGCCTGGGGTGGGGAGGGAAATCTTGGCTCTTCTGAACCTTCACAGATGCTTCAACCCTGGACATGCCAGTTCACTCTAAGATTGTTTAGCTGCAAACTCTAAATCGGGCAAGTTTCTTTTAGTGTCATGTAACATACTAAGGACTAACTCCTACGCAGATTTCAATGTCAAAGTTGCATGTTGCTTTTATGTGTATTTAATCACAAATTGTTTTGCACACTTATTTGTAATATGTTATTTCTTTTAAATAAAGGTGACTAATTTTGCTGTAGTGCGACTGACCACGAAGTTCCTACTGCTCTAAGGTTGGGGGAATAAATATGGAACTGAGGAAAGAGTGGAGGCTCTTGAAGGACAAAAGATGAATTGTGCCACATAAAAACTACCCCAGGGACAGTATTTATACTGAAACAAGCCCAACTTTCAGTGCAAAGTTGTCCTTGCTCAGCACTGTTTGCCACAGCTGCTGCTCTAAAGCTTCTTACCTTTTAACAGCTGTACCAGAATGACCAACTGGAAGCTGCTGTCTCCCTGGAGCAATACGTGCGCAGGACAGCATAGGAAACCATTCTCCAAGGATGATGTAAATCCTCTCTGTGGGGCAGCTGTAAGCTGTTTATGATCCAGTTAGCTGTGCTCGCTTTAAAGAGCAAGGAGGTGACTTGAACTAAAACATTAGGCTTTCTGCACAGTGCTTTGAAGGTTTTAGGTAGCTGCTGTAGCACAATCCCCTGCTCTCCCATTCCAGTTATCCTATAGCTGACCAGAGACTATGAGCGTATTTCATGGTTGATTAAAACTCTGCTGAACTTGTAGAACTTCCCCATAACATCTGTTCTAGTGTGACAAGAAGAATGAAAATAACTGTTACAGAATGCTAGGGGTTGGAAGTGACCTATGGAGAGTGAGTCCAACCCCAGCTGCACACGGACTGGTGCTGCACTAATGGCATTCCTTAATGCACACCTAAACATGTTTAACTTCACATTCCTCCTCCTTATCTGCAAATCCAAGACTACAGGTGATTTTACAGAGCTAGAAAGTCAGATCAAAGGAGTCTTCCCCACCTGGTGTTGACTCCAGGTTGCTCTGCCAGTACTTGATCACATCACTTGCTACTGTACTGCATCATGTGGGCTAACTGTAATCAACATTTCATGAAGTGGAATAAAGGATGAACGTACTCCTACAGTAAGTAGAGAACAGTGTTTGAGATAGTCACTTTTCTGGAAAATAAATAGTACTTCAGTATTAGACCATGTGCCCATCATGCTTACTTATTATGAGCCTGCAGGGGCCAGGTCCCCTGAAGCTCAGCTCAAGACTGGCAGCAGCACACTGGCTGTGCTGTGAATACCCAGTAATACCCACCCAGGGTTTGGGCTGTGCACAGGAAGATCCAGCTGTCCTGGGGGAAAGATTGCCCAGACAGGGGCACACAGGCCATGGAAAGCAAGTTTTAGAAGACCAGAACAAGCCACCACTTTTTGAATAGACCCTGCTCTACAGGAGGCTGCAGAACAGAAGGGGGCAGCAATGCAAGTCCTCAGAAGTCTACTTTATGTGACAAAAGATTAAATAGCTGTTTAAATATCAAATTGTTTGCTAAGATGAGTATTATAGCCCAGAGGTCCATTAGGATTTATTCCTCTAAGTACAAATGTCTTAACTCTTAGGAGAAATGCAGCTTTGGGAGCCAGCCTTGCTCCCTGGGGTGTCCCTCTTGACTGGAGGAGAGCAGCCAGTGGTGCAGACTGGTCACCTGTGAAAGGGCAGAATTTGCAAAGAAAATCTAAAAAACAACTATTCCCAAAAACCAAAGTACACCCCCCACCAGTGGCTACATGGGTTATAAATTTCTTTTGTATTTAAAATAACACAGAGGATCTGCCTCTATTTTGCCATCTCTTTCCACAGCACCTGTGTCACAGTTCAAACTCCTGAAAGGAAAAGGAAAAGATTAATGCAATAAATTCAGCAGTAATTCTAGGTGATGCCAGCAGGAGCCACGAGTGTTTCTTTCAGAACCTTCAGGCATTCACATTGAAGTAGAAAAGACAAGATCAATCAGTTAAGGCAGAAGATGTGAGACACGAGACTAGGTCTGTATGTAGGCCAGAAGGACTGTGGCAGGCTCTGCTGACCTACATACAAAGGCTACAGAACAATGTGTGCTTCACGAGGGCAGGCTCGAGTCACACACTGGTGAATACACTGCTTTCCTACTAAACAACTGCAATGCCCCTCTCTAACTGCTTTTTCCCCCTTCTTCCCCAAAGGTTCCTTTTGTCACTAGAAGCAAACACATGATGAAGTCTTCCTTATGTTAAAATCTTGTGTCTTTTTCAAAGTCACATTAAAGACTACACAAAAGCTGACTTGAGCACTGAACAGGTACAGCCTGGAAGAAGCACAGAAGGCAATACCATGTGTCCTAGAACACAAAAGGAAAGGGTACATCAGCTCTTGAAGGGAGGTCAAATCTCTGCGGACGTGAGTCACCTACAAATTTCCATTTGGAGAAAGATGATCACATTGACCTTGGGAGTCCAGGACAATCAGTGTGTAAGGCCAGTTTAAGAAGGGTCATCAACACCGTGGCAGAGGCAGCTGTGTGACAGGAATCTCCTTCAGCCCTTGCTGTTGTGCAGTAACCATCTCTGCATTAGAGGTGGGAAGCACAGAAATGCGAGGACAAACCAGGGAACAGCTCTGTTTCAACAACCCAAGGGCTCCATTCGGCAAGGCCTGACACGTACAACAGAGAAGTCTGCGTTAGCCAAGAGCACTGGAGATGATCTGGCATCACCCAAGGCATGGATGGGCAGGGGTGGTTTGTGTAAGGAGGTGAGCAGTTCTGGCATCACACAGCTTCCTCATCCATCTGAATGAAGCACATTCCTGTGCCAAATTCCATGTACACCAGAGGGTAAAACACCACACATTAATAGGATGGGGACCCACACCATGTTCTCATCTCTCTCTCTACCCAGGAGGGCATTACATACAGCTTCACAGAATGGCAGAGTAGGGATTGGAAGGGACCTCTACGATTCATCCAGTCCAACACAACTTGCCTACCATGAACTGACAGTAAGGGGCACTTTGGCTTCTTTGAGCTGACACCGCTTCCTGTGGCACTGCCAACACAAAATCGGATTAATCACCCCAAAGTAGATATAAATATTTCAAACACACTTTTGAGTAATTTCAACTTAGTTAATTTGCTGAATAAAATTTAATTTTATTTAAAAAATCTTATACACTATTATTCACCTAGCCCTAGTTGTGAACAGATTCTCACTTCTGAAAATAAACCACATTCTAGTCAATTCATTCAACACCAAATTAAATTACTAGTACTGGATATTTTTTTTTTTCCTTAAAAAAAGTATGTTAAAACTTTACTTCTTTTTATTATTATTATTATTATTATTTTTAAAACCTCTAAAGAAAATGTTGCAGTTTTACAGAAATGTTGCTTTTCAGGTTATGCCTTTTTCTTTTTTTTTCTTTTTCTTTTTTTTTTTTGTGCTGAGGCTATGCTGATAAAACCTCTTTGAATAGNTTAATTCCTGTTATAAATTCAGCTTGTGTAGAGGTTTTGTTTCATAGTTTTTTTTAATATGCATTATCTGCAGAGACATCGTAACAGTTCCATTCTGTGGATGAACACATAACTTGTACAGATTTCTCATATTTGGTCTTTAGGTAAATAGTTCCCAAAAGCTGCCTAAATAAACCACTCCAAACTGTTCAGTCCATCGTGAAAATACAGGCTTGTGTTTTTTTTTCCTTTCATAGTGAGAAAAGAAATATAAATAATGCATCATTATTACAGAAAATGACAAAACTCAGATTCAAATTAAGCCAACTATCTAGCTTCCACTCACCTTACTGCATGAGGAAATCAGACGGGATGTGAATTAAAGACTGAACAGCAGCCTTATGTTCAAATTTAATTTTGAAATGTAAAGTGGAATCTATTACCACAATTAAAGTGAGAAATTACCAATACATTTTAAAATGTTCAACTGCAGAACACACACTTTAAAAAAAAA
>VWYK01072752.1:140711-152971 GCA_013399775.1 Semnornis frantzii | reverse complement strand
CTCAGCCCCACCAGAGAACACCACCAGCCACTATAACATCCCAGGCCTCTCTGGCAACATGGGGCAAGTTCTTTATAGAGGGATTTTCTGCAGGTGGCTACGAATCAGACCCTCTTCCTTCTTCCAGGTGCCCTGTAACACCCAGAGCCAGATGTTCAGCGATGCAGAATGCTCATAGCTATGACTCCAGCCAGTGGGTCTGGCTCACTGCCCCATGCCACAAAGCCATGTGCCCATCTGGCCTCACTTGGCACTTCCACTGTCCCTGGGCTCAGATCTTCACAGCTTCCTGCCTGCCTTGTTCTGCTCTCCTCCTCATCCTTTTCCTCACTTTCTCCAAGGCCTTTTTCCCTGTTCAGCCCTGCCATGCACAGCTCCTTTAGTGTTCTAGCAAGTAATAAGTGCATCAAGTCCCAGTAATTATCTCTAATTAGGGTTAGTGATTATACTGTTGGGTTGGAGAAAATCAATCTCTGGTTTCCCATCAGGGAGGGCAGAGAGAGCTGGGTGAGGAGGGGGAAGAGCTAGCAGCTCCCTCCTGTGCTCCCATCCCTCCCACAGCTTCTCCCTGCCTGGCTGCTCACAAGGACCAGAGGCTCTGGGTGGGGAGATAGCTCTGGATGGCACCTGGGCACAGCCTGGATGCTTCACTGCTCTGGACAAGGAGGAGGGAAGCCCACCCTGGGGACACAGAGCAAAGCCAGGGCTATGAGTGCATCTGGAAGCTCTCACGGCACGAGTGGCCACTGCCACAGAGCAGGGCTGCACCTGCAGGTCCTTCTCATGGGCAGAGCCCAGCAGCTCGGCAGGAAGCTCTGCTGGACAATTGATGGAGCAGCAGTTTCAGCTGGTGTGCCAGAGCAGCCCCACAGGACTGGTGTGCACCTTTGGCACTCCAAGTAGACCCCCAGCACCCTCCTGCACCTGCTCTCTGCACAGCCACTTCCGTGGTGCAGATGGACTACCCGAGGGGCCACGAGCAGCAGCCTGCCAGCCACCCCACATTTCCCAGCCACACCAGAGACAAACTGAGTCTCTCACCTGCCACAGCCCTGCCCAACACTGCAGCCTGGCAGGGCAGCAGCAGGATGGCAGCCTGTGGTGCCACAGCTGGCAAGCGCCGCGCTTCTGGCTCTGGTGTCTGGCAGCACATCCACAGAGACCCTGTGGCTTTCACCAAAAGCTGAGGATGAGCTGAAGTTCATGGATTCAGGAAAATATACAGAAAAGTAACACTTGGAAGGTGTATCCACCACAGGTGGCACAGGCAGCTGAGACCCCTGAGCAGGGAAGCAGGGAGAGGACCCTCACCCATTTCCCACTCAGAGGTTGTGCAGAATGGGCAGCAGTGACTAACCCACAGCCACAGATCAACCTCTCCAACCCACAGCTCCACCTCTCCAACCCACAGCTCCACACCAGCCTCACCTCACAGAAGTGGTCACTTACAGGCAGGTGCTTGCTCATCTCCTCCTACCTGAAGGACAGTGGGTTGGAGATGAACTGGCAGAGTGAGAGTAAGCACAGAGCTGAGGGTGGTGGGGATGGTGATGAGGAGTGAGGTGGTCTGTCACCTTCAAGATCTCAGAAAGATTTCTGACAGGATCAAAATGCCCAACAACACCAAAAGCAGCAGGGAAAGCAGGAGTAGCCCAGGGCTCAGGAGATGAGCCTTTCTATTTGGGACATGGGATCTGATCCCTACAGCACTGCAGCACTCTCAGAACTACGTCCAAGTCACTCACACCAACACTTGTCACCACCAGCCCCTAGTCCCGTGTTCCTCCGGCTCCAAGGGCCCAGCTGGAGGCTCTGAGGACTGACAAAGCAGAGCTCCCTGCTCGAGGCTACATTTCAAAGGCTGAAAAAGGCAAAGTTCTTAGGAAAGAAAAAGCAATTCTTAGGCTTATGACAAGTTTGGCTTCACCTCTGTCTCAGTTTTCCTTCTCTGAACAGAAGCAACAGCATCTGAGAGAGCAGAGTTACAGTGCTTGGCAACATGAAATTCATCCTCACTCTGGCATACACTGGGTGAAAACCACCTCAGGCTGGCCCAGCAGCTCTGGGTCCTTCAGGCTTCTGTCCACAAGAACTGGGCACTGAGGTTTGCTGCAACTCTTCTGCCTCACCTCATCCCTTGAAGCTCCCAATGCAACCTCCTCTCCCCCATGAAGCCCTGACCATTTCCACCTTCCCCTCAAAGCAAACCCTTGAATTCAATGGCTCCAACCTCACATTTGGATTCATCCTCCTGCTCCAGGCAGCCAGATAAACATTCCTACAGTGTCACTGTGTGAATGGTAGAGTGAATTTAGAGTATTTAAAATATCCATGTGATTTCCAGTGTTTTATACATGATTCATGATGCAAGATATTAATTACAGATAACTTTCACTAAATCTCTCATCTTCATCTTCAGACTGCAAACAACCTTTTAATGTATTATTGGGAAGGATCCAGGTCCCACACCACGAACATCACAGACAGAGCCTCACTCTCTTCCTTTCTGCTTTGGCCTCCCTATGTCCAAGTTCCTGCCCTCAGGAAGTGCCAATGCTGCAACACGGAAAGGACCCATCTGGAAGTGAATCTCTTGGCCTGGGCACACACCTCAGCAGCTTCAGAGGCTGCTGCCCCTGTCCATGGAGCTGCCTGCCACCAGTGCAGCTCTGGTAGCCAGGAAAACCAGGCTGGGAACCTCTGTTTCAATCAACTACACTGCAGCAGAGCAGCACGAGCTGGCAGCCAGCTGCAGCATCTCAGACAAGGCTGACAAGAGCAAACTGAGTGTCCCCAGCCACTGAAATGACCAAGGACAAGATGCCAGGGCAGGCCTATCTACAGCTGCAGACTGAGCAACGTGGCAAGGACCACCAAAACATGAAGCAGAAGCTTCACCATGGACAGGGAGACTCTGCAGTGGCACATTTGGAGGAAGTGAAGGAGAGCAGACACATCTGGTACCAGACAGGTTCTCACCCCTGCCCTGGTCCTGAGCAGAGGCACTGGCTGGGGGCAGCACTGGACAGGCTGCTCTGGCACGCCTGCTGCTAAGTAAGATCACAGACACCAAAACCACGAGAGGAGTGTTACAGGAAGCATGGAGATGATGAGAGGGAGCCATGGAGGCAGCCATGGATTTCAAGAGCAGGTCCCATGCGCAGTGCAGGGAGCAGACCAGCCACAGGGTAACAGGTAAGTCATGGGAACAGCAAGCTCCTTTTGAGGGCACTGCACCGTGAGCAGCCAGCAGAGCATGTCAGCACATGTGGACACTGGAGATGGATGGTCCTGGTGGCTGAGGCAGAGTGAGATGTGCTGCCCCTGCACCCATGAGCTGTCTGTGGGGTGGGGAAGGCAGCTTTGCTCCAGGGGTGGGAGCTGAGCTCTTCCGCATTCCTTTGGAGGGGGTTAATGACCCTGCTTGGACCTGAGAAAACAGGACTGCACAGCCACAACCAGGGGAAAGGCAGAAGATGATCCCAGCAGCCTCCTGCCTGCTGTGACCTGCACCACTCCGCTCTCTGCTGCCTCCTCTTCCTCAATGTCACTGTCCCCCACGGCGAGCAGCGGTGTGCCAGGGAAACAGGTTTTCCCTTTTCTTTGTTAATTCTTCCCTCATTACATTTGAAATTCCACAATCAGTGTGCACTGTAATTGTCGAATTTGATGCTAATGATTAATGAATTAAACATGGATCCATCAATTAGTCCTCGGAGAATAATTCTGCATAAAGCAGCGGATAATGTAATTACAGTAACAAAGATAATGAGATGTTAACATCGACGGAGCCCGACGTGACATGATCACAGCAGGCTCAGCAACCCCGGCCTGGGGGAGCCCATCCCTCACTCTGCAGAGGCAGAGCATCGGGGGGCAGAGCGTGGCACCGGGGCTGGCAGGGTGCCCTGCTGCTGCTCCGCTCCCCAGCACCGCCAGCTGGCCGCAGCGCACTGCTCTCCGCCTTGTGCCAAGGTGCTCTGGCACAGCGAGGTCAGCACAGACCCAGCAAAGGTCCTGCCACTTCCTGGAGACCCAGACCCACCTCCAGCCTGGGCCAAGTCTTTGGGCACCATGGCCAAGGGCACAGCATGCCCAGTGCCGTGCCCTGGCCAGCTGGCTGTGAGTGAAGGCGAGAGCACAGAGCTCAGCAGGGTCAGTGGATTCCTTGTCACCTCAGAGCAAACACAAGCATCAGCCAAGATGCTGCACCCCAAGCAGGGGCCACCACCACCACCACCACCACACTCAGGACAGTGCTGAGTAGTTCTGCCATAGGAGGGCAAAGAGGAGGCAGGAGGCAGAATGCTCACACATGGCTTGCCCTGATGCATGCCAGACCATGCAGACTGTTCCTCAGGGTGAAGGTGACCAAGTGCCATCAGCCCCTTCCAGCTCTGCCTCACGTAGGCCTCGTGCTTCAGCTCGCACCCCCAGACTGGGACCAGCTGGGCTCATTCTGCTCAGCCTCCTCCACACTCCAGACACTGCTGCAATCTTTACTCTCCCACACAGCCTGGCAGCAAAGCCCTCAGGGGGCTGCTGGTCCTCAGAGAGTTGCAGAGCCCCACACAACCACCACAGAGACAGGCAGAGTTGTTCTCCTTTCACCTTCCTCCCTTAATACCAGACTCTGTCTCTCCCACACTTTATCTGCCCCAGTCCCATCTCCAAGCACCAGCCTGACTGGGCACTGCTGCCCAGGAGTCCTCCCTGGGATGCCCACACTGGCTCAGCACTCCTGGCTGAAGAGGAGCATCTGCCCTGCTCCTGCTGCTGGACTTGGCAGCCTGCTGCTGCCAGCAGCCCTGCCTCGTGTTGCTGAGTGCAGTCACAACGAGTGCCAGATCTCTGCTCCAATCTCCTCCCCTAGGGCAGGTTTCCCAGCAGGCAGGGCAGCTCCTTGCCCTCCTTTCCCTCTGCTTGCTGCAGTGGGCACAGTCTCTGTGTGCCCAACTTTGGTCAGTGGTGCCCTCCACACACCACAGCCACAGGCTGTGTGCTTCATCCCCTTTGTTGGCTGCTGTGGTCCCCACCAACCTCTGCAAAGCAAGAACGTGGGGCTGCAGCTGTGCTGGGACCAGTCCCTGCTCAGTGACATTGTGCCCCTCTCTTTCTGGCACCATCTGTCCTTACCCACTAAAAATTCCTTCTCATCTCCCCACGCGCTTCAAGTCAGAGCTGCTGTGTTCCCCAAGCCAGGAACACTCTGCATGAGACACAGAAGGGGTGAAGAAGTGGTGAGTTTGCTGAACAGCAGCACAGGGGCATCTGAGGCTTCCAGAAGAGTGCAAGAGAAGAGAAGACACATTCCAGCAGGAAGAGGAGCTGCAGGCATCTGAGCGAGCCAGCTGAGGCAGCACTGCCACATGTGCTGTGGATCCACGGCACAGGCTCCACAGCCCACTCACACCCAGAACACAGCATCCTTCAGCTCTGGCAACAGCATCTCCATATCCTGCCTTCTCCAACCCAAACACCACTTAGGTTTGCCTGGCTCAGGAGATCCTGCAAGGTGCCCACACCACATGATGAATCTGGGGCACTGCTGGGCACCATCTGCTCCAGCTGTGGTTGACAGAAGCATGCCTAGAATCTGGCCCAGTACCCCTCAAACTCCAGAGTAACAGGGGTGTTTCCACTACTAGATCATGGGGAGCACCATCTCACCCAACCAGGGAGTTAAAAAAAACAAGCAGAAGTTCCCAAGAAGCCTTTCTCAGCTGTCTCCAAAGGTCAGCACCCACCTCTGCTCCTGTGTGAACTTGCTGAGGAGACAAAGAGCAGAAGGCCTGCTGCTCTCCAGGACAGGATGGGGCTCTTCTTACATGTATTTCAAAGATGTATTCAAGGGAGAAAGCTTCATCATAAAAAGTATCATAAAGTTAAGACAGAAAAAGCTGGGAAGTACCCTGACAGAGTCCATTAGAACACTTCTAGCATGAGCCATGTGGAGTCCCTCTGGAAACATGCACACTACCAGCACCAGCCCTTGGTCCCCAGGCCCTCTGGCACATCTCAGCTTTAGCTGGCAGAGAGTTAACTCTCTCCCCCAAAGCTGTGCCCAGCCTGTGTGCCAGCCTGTACTGCTGCCTGGGGGGGTGTCCAGGAGGATCCTTCCACGAGTCAGAGCCCTGTCAGAAGCACCCTCAGCAGCCAGCACAGCTGAATTGCTGCCCAGGGGCAGTGGCGGAGTCCCCATCCATGGAGGGTTTTCAAAGGCATGGAGATGTGGTGCTGAGAGACATGGTTTGGTGGTGGTCTGGCAGTGCTGGGTTAAGGGTTGGGCTTGAGCTTAAAGGTCTCTTCCAACCAAAACTGTTTTGGAATTCTGTATGTCAGAGAACCGAGTGGCTCAGTGGTAGCCAAAAGACCCTAAACACAAGAATTTGGAAACAAAAGTCTTCACACTTCTGCTTCTAGACAGTGTCTGCACCAAATCCCTGAAGATTTAGAGCTTTTGGAGACACAATTTTCATACTGAGAAGCCAAATATAGAACCCAGCACAGCTGAGGCTGGCAGGGACTCTGGAGGTTGTGCTGCTCAAATCCTGCTCAAAAAGGGCCACCCAGAGCCAGTGGCCCTGGACCATGTCTGGGTAGGTTTCAAGGAGGCAGATCACACAACCTCCTTGGGCACATACAGTCTCACATCTGCAGAATCTTCAGTGGACACAAGGCAGCCACAGAGTCTGGCAATGTCCTGTGGCCCCCCAGACAAGTTTGACCAGGGGAGATCCTGCGGCTTCAGCCAAACTCCACTCTGGCTGCAGGGGAAGTCCAAAGGACAGAGTGCAGCCACCCCTGAGCTCTGAGCCCCAGGGGTTACACAGGTGGAAGCTCCTTCCCTGTTCCTCCTTTACCTAGCCCCAAGTTGTGCAGTACTTTGGAGGCTCCTTGGAATCCCCACCGTGTGCTGCACACACATGTTTCATCCACAGACAAGGTAGTGTCAGCAATCTTACCTCTTTTTTTTCCTCTTCCTCCCCTTTATCTACTATTTCTTCCCTTGACCCCAGGTGAGGACTGTGCATGTGGTGGAGACTAATTAACACACTCACTTACCTTGGCAGAGCTCAGGCCACCAAGAGACCATGGATCCCCTGCTTTCAGCTCTAAACACAGGCT
This sequence comes from Semnornis frantzii, assembly GCA_013399775.1. Taxonomy (NCBI): domain Eukaryota; kingdom Metazoa; phylum Chordata; class Aves; order Piciformes; family Ramphastidae; genus Semnornis; species Semnornis frantzii. The sequence goes on along the minus strand of VWYK01072752.1, from coordinate 145,843 downwards.
GCTTGGTTTTACCCAGACACTCCTGGTGTCATTCGGGTCTCCAAAGCTTATGTCCTCTGAAGATGAACTTGTGCAACTGGCAGAGAACTGCTGGTTTTAAGGTGCTCCCTCTCCAGCTGCCTGAAGCATGGATCAGGTGAGAAATGCCTAGAGAACCCCAGTCACAGCTCCAAAGGCAGCAGAGCTGATCTGAGGCAAGGCAGATTCTTTCCTGACCCACAGCCAGGACTCTGCATTCCAGAAGGATGTGAGCAAGTCACGCCAGAGGATTGTCACTGCATCACTGCACTTACCCTGGCAACTGCATCCTCAGCTGCAACTACTCTTGGGGGCATCAGAATGAGGTGAAAACATTCCTCAATAACCCCTTCCCATTTGTTTACCAGGAGATAAACCCTTCCTGACCCATGGAGATCACAGTCACTGCATGCAAAGCCCAGGCAAGCTGCTGCCCTGCTTCTGCACCCTCAGCTGATGCAGCAGCACTCAGGGGCCCAGAGGGACGACAGCAACCAAAGGGTCCTCCAAGGTCACAGGTTTCTAAGCTGGAAAAGCCTTGCTTGAGCCCCTGCACCCCTGCAGGCAGTGCCACATGCGTGAGCTGGGTGGAAGCATCTCCTGGTCAGAGATGAACAGTCTCATTTCAAAGGCCTGCCATGGTACCAAGCCCACAAGCCCTCCAGGTAAACCATTTCAACATTTAATCACTCTCCCTGCCAGGAAACTGCAGGTCCTCTCCAGTTTAAGTTGCTCTGGTTGCAGCCCCCCCACCTGCATCTCCTCAGGCTTTGCTGACTGGGCCAAAAGGGCTCCTGTCCCACTGCTGGCTCCTTGGGGCTCTTCCCAAGCAGCAGCACTCAGGAACCAAGCCACATATCAACATGCTCTTGGGAGCCCACCAGGCCTAAGGCTGAAGGCAGGATCTGGGGTTAGAGGAGTGAATGGTTTGACATCAGCCTAGGCCTCTCTGTGGCCACTCTTTGCATTCTCCCTACAGCTCCCACGACTTTCTCCGAGCTGGAGCCAAAACAAAGTACCCTGGCAGCACACTGAGCAGTGCCACTGCACCATGGCAGGATGGTGGCCACACTCAGGCATGCCAAAGGTGTACAGGGGAGGGTGATGAAACTAAGGCGAGTGTGAGAGAGCTGTGACAAAACACAAGCAGAACTGCACACCTTTGGCCGACAGCAACTGCCCCTTCACTGGTGGCTGATGCTCTCTGCCCCTTCACTGGTGGCTGATGCTCTCTGCCCCTTCACTGGTGGCTGATGCTCTCTGCCCCTTCACTGGTGGCTGATGCTCTCTGCCCCTTCACTGGTGGCTGATGCTCTCTGCCCCTTCACTGGTGGCTGATGCTCTCTGCCCCTTCACTGGTGGCTGATGCTCTCTGCCCCTTCACTGGTGGCTGATGCTCTCTGCCCCTTCACTGGTGGCTGATGCTCTCTGCCCCTTCACTGGTGGCTGATGCTCTCTGCCCCTTCACTGGTGGCTGATGCTCTCTGCCCCTTCACTGGTGGCTGATGCTCTCTGCCCCTTCACTGGTGGCTGATGCTCTCTGCCCCTTCACTGGTGGCTGATGCTCTCTGCCCCTTCACTGGTGGCTGATGCTCTCTGCCCCTTCACTGGTGGCTGATGTTCTCTGCCCCTTCACTGGTGGCTGATGTTCTCTGCAGCCACAGCAGTTTGGATTCAGCAGGGTTTGCTGCTGCACCTTTGGCACTACACAAACACAGCAATGTCAGCGTGCCCCATCCCCATGTTGTGTGTGGCACTGAGGACCCCAGCAGCTCCTGGCATCCCCTCCAGCTGCACCCATCTCACCAGGCTTCAGCTCCAGAGAGCTGTGGTGCTCAGTGCTGACTCTGCCCTGACAATAGGACCCATGGTGCAGAGCAGGACGGAGCAGAAATGAGGATGTGGTCACCCAAGCCCACTGGTGGTGGCACAGAGTGCAGCACCAGATGGTGAAAGATCTCTATGATCAGCAGCACTATCAGCACTCCTGCAGTGATCCTGAAGAGTGGAGAGGACTCAGACTCTGCTCCACCAGGCTGCTGCCAACAGCTGGCTGGGAAGAATTCATGTGGAAGTCATCCACCCTGGCCACGGATGGCAGCCTCAGGACAAAGCAAAAGCAGGGTGGCGCCCTGAGAAACATGGGCAGGAAAGCTCCAAGTTCAATGTCTCCCCTGGGCAAGTGAGATACCTCCTGCAGTAGGAGAAGTGGTAAGTAGAGTAGCTTGAAGTCTGCAAGAAACAGAGAGCCTCCCAACCTCCCCTCCCCACTCCCTGTGGCAGCTGCACACAGAATTAAAACCCAAGTCCCTCACATCACTTTCTCCAAGGGAAAGTAAGGAAGAAAAAGGAGGCCACAAGAAAGGAAAGCACCAGAAGAGAACTTGCCAGGGATCACAAGATGTCCCTGATGAGGTTTCCATCATTTTGGGGAGCAACATCTTCCCACATACAGCAACTCAGCAGACTCAAGTGTTCCCAGGGAGTTCACACCACTGGTTAAAGCCCTTCTGCTCTTTCTTCCGTCCTGGACACCAACCACCATGAAATCCCACCAGGAGATTACCTGAGACCCACACAGAAGTGCCCACACGCCCTGAGGGCACCCCCCAAGAAACTCCAGCAGAGCTTTTTGTGTGTGGCTGGGCAAAGCGAGGCACCGCTGACGCACCAAGGGAAGGGTGGCACAGCTCGGGGGCACCCACACCAGCTCTTACCTGTGCCCCCACTCAGCTGTGTGCTGCTCCTCTCCTTGGCCAGCCCATTGGCTTTGGGGCTCGCGCTGGGCGCCGCTGCCGTGGTGGCCCTGGGGAGCCGCTTGCCTGGGACCTTCACCGTGGTTCTCAGCAGGTCGATCTCCTTCCCGTGGACGTTCTGCATGTAGTCCTGGAGCAGAGAGGCAGCACGAGTCATGGCCAGTCCTGCCTGGCACTGCCCACAGCTCCCCTCCCATCCACGCAGCCAAAACTGAGCCCAGATCCCTCCGTGGGAACTGCTCCGTGGCCGGTGAGCTGCAGGTGATGTGGGAGCTCCCTTCTCCTGCACTGCACTGAAGTCTCAAGTCATAGAATCACAGAATGGTTCGGGTTGGAAAGGACTTTAACAGTCACCTATTTCCAACCCTCCCACCAGGCCTCATCCAACCTGGCCTTCAACACCTGCAGGGAGGGGGCATCCATGGCCTCCCTGGGTAACCTGTGCCAGTGTCTCACCACCCTCACTGTAAAGAATTTCTTCACAAAATCCAGTCTAACCTGCCCTCCTCAAGCTTCAGGTCGGCAGAGCTAGAGCTGAAAGACCCTACAACTTTTCTAGCGTCCACACCCAGCTGTTTGCTGACCATGGCCACAAAGCCTTGATACTGAACTGCCTTCCTGCCACGATTAGCTGGTGCCTTGGAACTGGCTCCAGAGAAGTGCCAGGGCTCACATTCAGTGCCCAGAACTCATCAATTCTGATACAAACAACGTCAGGATGTTGCTACAGGCAGTCAGATGCCATGGCAGGGCCATTTGTGAAAACCTGGCTGGGGATCAGAGATTAGATGGAGCAGAAAAGCACATAGGTGGCAGACAGCTCTTCCTCCCTTCTCCTCACCCGTTGGCTTCTCAATCACAGCACCCAGGTACAACAGCTAATACCAGATCATGCCAGGCCAGACCACTCAGCATAAGGAACAGGATACCTGGAAGTTCCCTCTCAGGTCACAGCCAAGATAAATCCAAGCCCAACCCAGCTCAGGGTAGCTCCCTCGTATGCTCACCTGCACAGCTTTGTATTATTCTAACCTTCCTCCTGCCTTCATCTCTCCTGGCAGATTATTTATTACACAACCCCAAACTCCACTCTTGAGGTCATTCTACCCTGTCTCCTAAGACCATCTCATCTTCTGCTCAAAATATGGCTACAGACTTCTAATCGATCCTGTCCTATGTCTTCCACCTCTTTCCTGCTCCACAAGGCACTGCAGCCTGACCCCTGACCCTCTCCAATGTGGCTTTTCCCAAGAAGGAAATCCACGACCAATGTGATCTCCATAGAAATGCACAGAGGGGACCTGCCCTGCCCTGCTCTTGGGCAGACCTCCAGGGAGCAGGGACTGAATGCTGAGTGAGAGCTTCTGAGAGGAATCCTGATGTGGGCACGTCTTCCCCTTGCTCTCTAGAATCACAGAACGGTTTGGGCTGGAAGGGACCTTAGAGATGATCAAGTTCCACCTTCATGGGCAGAAACACCTTCCACTAGACCAGAAGGATCTGCACTGGGACAGCAGTGCCAGCACCGTCCAGGGTACGACTGCGACTGCTGCAGGGAGGCTTGGGCTTGCTCCAGTTCACAAGGAGGTCACCAAAAGGATTAATTCAGAGTTGGTCCCTGTCTGCTTCCAGATCCAAGAGCATAAAGACATAAACAAAGAATTTAAGAGCAGCCATTCTGCAAATCCAACCTCTGTCCCCTTGGCTCGCAGGAGCTGTATGGGCCACGATCTGTGCTCTCAGGTGACCACCCACGAAGGTCACAACCTCAAGCCTCGGCTTGAGCTCTTCTTTCTCCACAGGCCCCTCTGCAGGCACTCACTCCTCAGAGCACACCCAGGCAGCACCCCCACACTCCCAGCTCTGCCTCCAGCTTTGGAGCAACCTCAAACGACACTCTCCCCTTCTGGGGCACCCCGGGCAATTCCCGGGGAAGCAGCCCACCAAACACTCCCCAGGGCTGCTGGCGGCTGGGTGGGGGCCTGGTGGCATCCCTGGGCAGGGAATCTCGGAGGGGCTGGAGGATTTTCCTTGGCTCAGCACAATTGCGGCGGTAGCCGGCTGCCTGCCGGAGAGAGCGGTCACCAGCGCTCCGCTTTTATTGCCTGCCATAAAACTGCAATTTCTTCCCAAGCCTCCTCGCTAATTACCCAGCCAGTTCTCTCATTTCATTTTATTACTGGAATTAACAACGAGTTCAAAGCGTGGAAAGCTATTAAGATGTGTGATTAAGCCACATTCAATTAGTTTCTACAAACAATTTAATTGATGTTGCAGATAGAATTAACAGAAGGTGATTGTGTGAATGGCTCCACTGGCTGCAAAATGGGAGCTGCTTTCGCTGGAGCTCTGCGCCAT
>VWYK01072752.1:105701-140642 GCA_013399775.1 Semnornis frantzii | reverse complement strand
GGAGCAGCAGCCACTCTCCAAGGCCTAGAGAGGACAGACACTCTGCAGGGCTTGGGGAGGACAGAGGGAACCCCTCCTCTCCAAGAGCAGCAGCCACTCTCCAGGATTTGAGGAGAGGGAACCTTTCCTCACCAGGAGCATCAGTCACTCTCCAAGGCCTAGAGAGGACAGACACTCTGCAGGGCTTGGGGAGGACAGAGGGAGCCCTTCCTCACCAGAAGTAGCAGCCACTATCCAGGTCTTGTGGAGAGGAGAGGGAACCTTTCCTCATCAGGAGCAGCAGTCACTCTCCAGGCCTTGGGGAGGACAGAGGGAGCCCTTCCTCACCAGCAGCAGCAGCAGCCACTCTCCACGGCTTGGGGAAAGGATAGGGAACCCTTCCTCACCAGAAGCAGCAGCCACTCTCCAGGGCTTGGGGAGGACGGAGGGAACTCTTCCTCAAGAGAAGCAGCAGTCACTCTCCAGGGCTTGGGGAGAGAAGAGGGAGCCTTGCCTCACCAGGAGCAGCAGTCACTCCCCAGGACTTGGGGAGGACAGAGGGATCCCTTCCTCACCAGGAGCAGCAGCCACTCTCCAGGGCTTGGAGAGGACAGAGGGATCCCTTCCTCACCAGGAGCAGCAGTCACTCTCCAAGGCTTGGGAAGAGCAGAGGGAACCATGACAGCCTCTCCCCAGAACTTGCTCTTTTCCTGTTACCGAACAAGCTCCAGGAAGGTAAGAACAGCACTGAGGCACCATGGAAAGCTGTGATGGATCCAGGGATCAGGCTCCCAGCATTCTAGCATTCAGCAGGACATGCTCGGCTGCCCACTGCTCCAGCTCCTGGGGTCCTGCTAGCAAGGTTCTGACACTGCTGATTGTCCCAAAGAGGAGGTGGCACCTCACAACAAAGCACACAGCTCTGCAGGACCCAAGCATAGGCCAAAACTCCCACCAAGGAGTCACAGAACACCTGATTCCAGGGGGGGCTCAGCTCGCTGGAGCTCTCTGTGACTGCAGCCCACAGTTTAAGCCTGAGTCTCAGCAAGGAAACTTCAAAGTGAGGCTGGAGACACCAAGATACAGACCCAGAAACAGGTTAAGTGATAAACACCAAGAAGCAGATGAGCAACCCTGCCAGGAAACTTTTGACTGGTAATGTCAGAAGTGTGACCCAGGTAGAGCCAGGAGGGACCAACAGGGCACAGGCACATTGTGGGTAGACAGATCTGCTGATCCCTGGGGTACATACACCCATTGTAAGAGGGACAGGCAGACATCATCACAGAGATGCAAGATGAGAGCAGTCTAGGTAGGAACTGGCCTAAATCATGCCAAGGAGAAGGTGTTGGGAACACAGACACAGCACAAAGATACTCTGGGGATGGAACGAGGGCTGAGGAAAACTCTCTTCCTTGGAGACCCCTCTGCTGCACCCTGAGGTCTGCCATCCCCCAGCACAGGCTCACCTGGAGCCAGTCTGGACTGGAGCTGGACTTCACCTCTCAAGGAAGGAATTTCAGGATGTCCACTGTCTCCTTGACTAAGAATCTCCATTCCTTTCCTGGCCAGCACATGCCTGCTGGCCTGAGAGCTGGTGCCACAGAAGACATAGAAGCAGATGTCCTTCCTCAGGAGCACAGGTTTGGTTAGTGACCCAGGCTCAGACTGCTCAACTGTCCTCTGTGGTGGGACATGGCAACCTGCTCCATGCCACAGGAGACAACTCCAGTGCTAAATGCACTGCAGCACCTCCTGATTCACTCTAGAAGGTGGGGAGAAGAGGGTATCATGGAACAACCTGTTCTGGGCCACCTCTTCCTCCAGGCTTCTTCCCTGCATGTGTGCCCTTCCAGCAGGCTGTAGAGCAGATACCCAGAGGAAAGGGAAGGCAGAGGGGCCTTTGCTGATCAGAAGAGCACCCCAAAGCCCACCAAAGGCCTTGTCAGCACAGTAGAACAAACCCCAACATGCTGGTGGGTGCCACAGCTCTTTCCCTGGTTCTCAGGGAGGCAATGCCCCAGTGGGAGCACACAGACCCCCCCCACCTCTGCTGAAGCCACAGCAGGGATGCAAATAGCTCCATGTTCTGTGCCCTACACCTCATTAGTCCTTGCTCTGGGGAAACTCCTGGGGCAATGGCACACCTGTCCTGGCTGCCAGGTTCAAAGCTTTGGTGAAACCCAGGGCAGCAGAGGCTCATCCTGCACCTTTCTTAGCAATGGGTTGTGGATCACCAGCAGCAGCAGGCAGAGCAAAGCAGGTTTTTGCTTAGGGCCAGGCAGTAATGAACTGAAATGCTGCAGAAGTGCAGTGAGGGAAGAAAGTGACACCAATTGAGATTACTCCCTGAGGAAGGAATGGTGGAAAAAGAAGACGGACCTGGCATGTAGCAGCAGCAGCAGCAGCATCTGCGGGTGGTTAAACAACACCCCAGCCTCTATGGCTGATGGCAAAGCAGAGTGTGATGTTTGCCATGGAAAGGTGAAGAACCCACCCATGTATGAGCAACCAGCACAGCAGCCCCCAGCAGCAGCCCCCTGCCACAGTTTGGGTCTATGAAGACCAAAAACATGGGGTTTTGAAGTTAGGGACCACAGGGATGAAAGACTACAATAAAAAAACCCCAATTGTTCTGAAAGCTCCCACAAATGAAGGAGGGGAGATGCAGTGCCTGGCTTCCCAGTGTGGCAATGGGAAGGTCAAAGGCCTTAGCAGCCAGGTGCTGGACCACTGCAAGCCTACGAGCTGGAGCCATGGGGTCAGAAAGGGGGAGAAAGGCCCAGGGCACTGCCAACTCCCATGTGCCTGTGGAGACTGGGGACAAAAGGAGAACTTGGGAGCATGCAGGAGCTGCCACCTCCTGCTCTTCTCCCTCTGGCCCTACAGAGCACCCCTGTACCCCACAGCCAGGCTCTGCCCCGCGCCGCCTGTCTGTCCTGCTGCGGCACAGCCTCAGCACGGGTGCCATGCCCCTGTGGCACAGGTGTGCCCATTCCTGGCTCGCTGTCTCGGCAGCAAACTGTGCTCAAGAGGGAGCAGAAGAAGCCATTAGCCCCGCAGTGGGGAGGCGACAGAGATGGATGGGGAGGCAGCTGCGCCCCAGCCGAGCGGTGAGGAGGAGCAGAGCTGCACCGCCGCAGCAGCACGCCAGGCCCTGCACTGGCACCTCCTCTCCATTACCCAATACCTATCAGCCGGGAAAATGATTGCACATCCAAAGGGCACCCCCAGCTGTGGCTGCCAGTTCTGCCCTGCTCCGCAGCAGCCCCACTCCAAAGCTGACAGGCAAAGGGGAAGCGGCACTCGCCCTGTGCCATCCAGTGCAGAGCATGCCCTGCTCACCTGTCTCACCCGCCTGGCACCGCAGGCAGCCAGCACCAGAGGTCTCCTCCAGATACTGGTGCAAACCAGCTCTGCTGAGCACCTCGGTCCTGCAAGGACTGGAGCTGAACCTCTGCTGCAGGCCAAGGTTGGGGCTTTCTCCTGTTGCCAAACCCTTCCCAAGCGACCTGCACCCACGGCATCTGAGAGGAGCTGCAGCAGCAGGACACTGCTCTGCACACCCTGCTCCTCCACCCACCCAGGGCAGTACTCACGTGCAGGCTGGGGTGGTAGGTGAGGACTCCGTTGTCACACAGTGTCACGTACTTCTTCTTCCACTCCTTGTTGAGAGACTTGCCACTGCGTTTGAGGAGAATGCCCTAGGAGAGAAGTGTCAGGAGCCTCAGACCTTGTTTGGCCCTTGCACTTCCCACTCAGTCCCAGCACTGCCCCTTGCACATGGGTCCTTGGAGAGGCACAAAGACTCAAGGAAACATCTGGTTTGGCCTTCCCAGCACCATTTTCCCTACAACTGGTAAGAAAAGGGCTTCAGCCCTCTCCTCACCAACCCCACCGTGTCTCCACAGACACCTCTGCTCCCCATTATCAGACGTAAGGGTCTCCACATGCCAGTACTGATGCCCAGATCCTCTGAAGGACTTACCATCCACTCTGCTATCCCAAATCACTCCCTCTGGACAACTCTTCTTGTGCTGAAGGACAGTGCCAAAACAAGGCAGAGGCCAAGCTTATCACCAATTAACACTGTTCACTGTTACCACAGGGCTCCTGGACCTTTTCCCACCACCAGAAGCACAATCATGGGGATGGATAAGGCAAAGGCAACTTGAGACAGGCTGGAGCCACTCCATGGAACTCTCCGAGACAGAAGTCTCAACAAGGCATGCCCAACTTGGGACAGGCAGGAGCAAATCCATGGAATCCTCCAAGATGTAGGTCTCACAAGGCATGCATACTTTCTTTTGTGTTGACAATTCTTTCCTAGAGATGTCCAATAAATGGAACTAGAGGCAAGTTTCAGGAGGTGGAGAAGTCCTGGCCACCAAGGGGTCAGTTCACTCCTTTTTCCCTATCAAGATTTCCCATGAGACCCACACTGTGGTCTTCAGGCATAGCACAGCCCCAGGTCCTGAAAACCATGATGCTGACATGCCCTGCTCTTCCCACCAGCCCAGCTTCTACCAACTTGAACCAAGGCTCAGAGCTGAGACCCTCCTAGCCCTCCTCCCACCCAGTTCTGCCTCCCCAGGCAATCTGCTTCTAGCAGCAACTCAACAGGAACCAAGTAAGACCACAGATGGAGAAAGAAGAGAGATCAAGAGGCTCTGGAGCAGGAGTTGGGGGGAGAACATCAAGCACTGCAGGCAGGGAGGAGAGGACAGGGCAGGGGAACAAGAGCAGGAATGAGTAAAAGAGTCTGGGAAAGAGCTGGATCCACCAGCCACGGGGCCGGGCCCTTGGGGAGCTGTGTCTGAACAGATACTCAGCCTGGCTGCTCCCAGCATGGCACCGATCTGGGCCCCAGGCCAGCTCCTCCTCACAGCCCTGCACAGAAAGTCTCTGTCATGCATATTTGGGGGCCCTGTCCCACTGCCTGGAGACTGTGGCTGCTGTGCCCACCCTACAACAGCGAGTCGTAGGGGTTGGCACTTGCTGGGTGCCCTCGCGGCCAGACCTGACCATGAAATCAGCAATAGACAGTGCAGAGAAGGACAAGAGCCCAGGGCTGCTGGCACACAAAGGGTGTGGGAATGAAACGCCTCTTGCTCCTGCATGGCACAGAGGGCAGAGGAGAGTGGCAAAGCTGGGCCAGGGCACTGGCAGGGCCCCATCCTTTCCCTTCAGGAGCCCCAAGAGGATCAGCGGCACCGGGCAGCAGTGACAAGGTGCTGGGTTTAACACTCCTCAGAACATGGCAGCAGCCCAAGGGCTCTGGCTGTGTCAGGACCTGTGAAGGGAGCAGAGGTCACCTGGTGACTACAGCCAGACACCTACACTAGGCACAGGGAAAAGGCCATCATGAGGAGTGACCAGCCAGGAAGGGAGGACAGCAGCATAACTAATGCCAATCGATGCAGAAATAGGACACCAGGGCAGCTGGGTCTTGCTCTCAGTGAGATGGCAGTATCTGACAGCAGGAACTGTGCTGACACAGCAGTTTTGGTTCTCTGTCAGGATCTCAGCTGAGCAGGACACACCATCACGACCCAGGGGCACATACTCTAACATGTGAAGAGAAACTGGTCAAGAGAAAGGTCTCCAAACACCATCACCAATGAGAACAAGTGTGGTGATGGATGGCAAGCCATGGCCAGCAGAAGTACCCGTGCTGAGCTCTGGCCACTCCTGTGTTTGAGTCACTCTATTTAACCAAGGTCTTCCCCAAATGAGCTCAAAGAAAATACAAAACCAGGAAACGTGAAGGTACCAGAGAACTGCACAGAGTCAACCACTGCATGACCAGGGGAGGATCAGGTTGACCCTCAAGGATTGTCCCAGTCTGGACCAGGCTGCCCAGAGCAATGGTGGAGTCCCCATCCCTGGAGGGATTTCAAAGCTGTGGAGATGTGTGGTGCTGAGGGCCATGGTTTGGTGGTGACCTAGCAGTGCTGGATTCATGGTTGGACCCCATGACCTTAAAGGTCTCTTCTAACAAGAAGGACTCTATGACTGGTCATTAACACAAATTGCCTTATGTCATTTGGCACACCAGGTCCCTGCTCTCCCCAATGCATCTTCACCTCAGCACTACACACCCCACCTCTGTCAATGCTCCTGAGCTTCTGTGTCTCCTGTGTAGTTCAGCTGAAGAGCAGCAGCTTCCCAACTGAAACACAAACGAGAGCTGCAAGCAGAGGACCCAGCTCTGGCAGCCTTGCTGTAAGCCAGAAGGCAGAAAAGTCCAAAACTAGGAACAACTCCAGAGGTGAACACTGGGGGAGGTCTGACAGAGCTCAGACTTGCTGTGTGCTGCTGCACTGGAGACTAAGAAGCAGGGGACAGAAGCCAAGAAGGTTCCAGGTTCTAACGGTGCTGCTCTGCTCACTGCATGGAGGTCACAGCTTCACAGCCTAACAACTTCTTTTCTGGTGCCAGAATGTGGAGATTTGGCCCAGTAACATGCAGACAACTCCAGGCTTCCTGGAGGGAATCCTCCAGCAGCTCAGAGGGAAGTGAGAAGGGGCATGGAGGACAGAGTAGAGTGAAGCCCAGGAGATGGCAGGGCTGACCTCATCTCCCCACACATGTCCTGGGCCTGCATCCCAAGGTGGCTCCTGGTTGGACTCCTCAGTTCTGCCAGGACGCTGTACCAGCATCCAGAGTTGCACCTCCAGCTGCCTCTGCTTCCTCTGGAGGACTGTCAAGAAATACCTCTTCCCAAGCCTCCTGCTGAGCATGGGAGCCACGCACAGAGGGCAGCAGCTGCCCAAGGCCAAAGATCCCAACTGCCTCCTCTCTCCTGGATCTCCCTTCTCTCTTGGCATTCCATCGGCAGCAGTGTTGCGGTGCTGGGGCCAGATCCTGGCAGGGCACAGGAACAGCAGCAGCAGCAATATGCAGTGTAATGAAGCAGGGAGCAGGGATGGCCCCCAAAGGACTCGTTTGCTCCACAAATCTCCCTTCCACTCACTTTTTGCTAAGAATTTTAACACCAAACTTAATTGTGAAGTCGCGTATTGATTGGAAAATGCAAATGGCAATTTAAATGTAATCTAAGCTCCCAGCATGAGCCCAGCTCCTGAGGAGGAGGAGTTGCCCTCCTTGGGCCCAGCTGGAAAGCACAGCCCAAAACCAGCCAGGCCAGGGACCTGTGGCCCCCAAGGCTGTGGTGCCACCCCAGAAAGGCTGTGGCACTTTGACAGAATCACAGAGCATTAGTGGTTGGAAGGGACCTCCAGAGATCATTGAGTCCAAACCCCCTGCCAAGCAGAATCACCTAGGAATGCATCCAGGTGGGTTCTGAATGTCTCCAGAGAAAGAGACTCCACAACCTCTCTGGGCAGCCTGTTCCAGTGCTCTGTCACCCTCACTGTAAAGAAGTTTCTCCTCACAGTGAGGTGAAACCTTCTATGTTCTAGATTGTAGCTGTTGCTCCTTGTCTTATGGCTGCACACCACTGAAAAGAGATTGGCCCCATCCACTTGACACCCACCCCTCAGATATTTCTATTTGTGCAGGTAGGAGCCCACTTCCAGTGAGGAACAGCCAGGGAAGCTGAAGCTCCCAGCCCAATTAACCCCATTGTCAAGAGACAAGCGTCCAGCTGGGAAGAAGCTATTCTGACCCTGCAGGGATCATCTGACCCCACAGACAGGATGCTGCAACAAAAGGATCCTGAGTCACCAGCACAGAGCCCCAGTCAAGGAGGAGGAGGAGGAGCTATCTGAGGCATAGAGGGGACCCAACATCCACAATCTCACGTGGCCCAGTGAGAATTTCCATCCTTTCCAGGTGTGCCTGGGACCAAGGGACACAAGAGTAGAGCACCCAGGGCCCTTGGTCTCAGCTGAGGAGCTGGAGAAGGTGGTGCCAACTAACAGGCAGCCACTATACCTGTGTGGCAGCACATGTCCCTCCTCAGCCAAGCAAAGCCTTAGCCCAATGTTTGTCCTTTGTGCAGGTTCCCACTCCACAGTCACCCGCCGGGCCCTCGGACGTGGCTGTGGTTCGAAACCCAAAGCACTCAGTGCCAAATCAGCCTGGCAGTGGTCCCTAGAGCTGACCACCTCCTGAAGAGACCAGGAGAGGTTGTGCACTGGCCAGTGAGCATGCCCACAGGTACCACAGCATGCCTGTGCTGCTGCTCCACACCACCTGACAGACTTCAGCTATCTCTAGGGACTTTAAGCTTGCACTGAAATCACTCTTCCAAGCAGTGGAACCAAACTGCTCCCAGTGTGACCTAGCAGTGGCCACAGCAGCCATACACAGTGCTTGCTGCCATCAGCCAGCAGTGCACTGGCTGAGGGAAGCAAAGCAGCCTGAACCTGGTCAAATGTCCAGGCAGAAGATCCTGACCCTTCACCAGTTCCATTGCCTCCTCTGGACCTGCTCCAGCACCTCAGTGTCCCTCATACTGCAGCACCCAAAACTGAACACCCACTGATGTGGCCGCACCAGTGCCCAGTACAGGGGGACAATCACCTCTCTGCTCCTGCTGGTCATACCAATGCCGATCCAGGCCAGAATGCTGTTGGCTTTGGCCACCCGAGCACACACTGGCTCATCTTCAGCCAGCCGTCAACCACCACCCCAAGGTCCTTTCCTCCTGGGCTGTTTCCAGCCATTCTGCCCCAAACCTGGAGCATTCATGATGTTGGTGTGAGAGGCAGGTGCCCATATGGTTGGCTTCAGCCCATAGACCCATCCTGGACAGGTCCCTCTGAAGCATCTTCCTTGCCCACCTAACTTCATGTCACCTGCAAACTGACTGAGGGTGCCTCGATCCCCTCATCCAGATCATTGATGAAGATGTTAAACAGGAGTAGCCCTGGGGAACACCACTGGCAGCCAGCTGCCAAATGGAGTTGACTCCATCCCCACCACTCTCTGGCTCAGCCATTCACTAGGGTTTGATCCAGCAGAATTTGTGCTTGCCCAGGCCGGGGGCACCCTAAGGGCAGAGATTTCCTTCCCTTGGGACCACTCAGCACAGAGCAGCACCAGGGAGGCTCTGCCCTCCCATCCCACCACTCAGCCCAGACTCCTACGTGCAGTAGCTCAGCTCTGGCAGTGTGAAGGCAGCCAGGGCAGAGAGGAGCCAGATTCACAATGAGGGCACAGGGGGCAAGGCAGAAGCACAGGCAGGAGCTGCAGAGCAGGATATGGATGAGCCTGGCCAGCAGGGCAAGGACATGCTGGTGAGAACAGCATCCATCCAATGCACACCCCCTGGCTCGCTCAGACATCACCCACTGCTACTCTCCTGATGGGCACAGGCACAGGCACTGCTCGGGTGGCTTCAGGCAGCTGGAGCTTCCCTGGACACCTCGAGACAGGAGTGAGGGCACCGCTGCCTCCACTGACCCACAATGGCTCAGGGCATGGGCATGGCAAGCACTGTGTTTGCTGTTCTTTGCCACTGCCCACAGGAGAACCTCTGGGACACGCCAGTGGGCAGCCACACTGGCAGGAGCAGGAGCAGAAGCAAAGGCAGGAGCAGAGCAGTGCAGGAGAGGGAAGACAGAGAAGAGGGGCTGCAGTGGGAGCGGGCACGGGGCACGGATGCCCTCTGCTGGAACCATCCCCTGGCTGGAGAACTCTGCTCCATACCCAGCACGTTCACCTGCTGTGGGAGCCAAGCCAGCACCCTTGGCTCAGCAGCCCTGCAGGGTGTCTGGCCAGCTGGACCAAGGGGCACCCAGCTTCTCCACGCCTTCTGCTGGCTGAAGCCTCCCTGGTTCCCTCCAAAAAGCCTGGTGGCAGCCCACCCCGCGGAGCTGCCCTTGCATGGGGTGAGGGGGAATCGAACCTGCTTCATGGGGATGGCACGCCCGCTGCCGATGCTGTCGGCCTTGCACTCCGGTGCCTTCTTCTCCCTCTCCGGGTCCGCGCCCTTGCGAGACTGGAAGAGAAGAAACACAGGTCCGTTAGAGATGGGGGCATGGGGAGCGGCACAGCCCAGCGGGCTGCCAGGCCAGGCCAACCAGCGCTTGCTCCCCCGGAGTGAGGCTCCCAGCGCATGGAGCAGCCTGTGCCTCACCCGTCCCTGCCAGGCCTTCTCCAGCCCCGCATCCCCGCCCCGTGTCCCCTGGAATCTGTCCTCTCCTCCAAGGAGTGCAGGCAGAGCTGTCCTAGCAGAGCAGGGCTACCTCTTGACCCCCCCCTCCCACGGGGCACATAGGACATGGCGACAGACAGAGATGGCATGGGATGCGAGTGGAGCATGGGTTGGAGCGGGAGAGGCCAAGGCAGTGAAGGACTCACACCTCTACTAATCCAACGGATTTATTCTGTAACACACTTGCACCATACAAAGTAGCACAGGTCACCGGGCAGAGATACCAGCCCCTTACAAAAGAGCATGGACAATAAATATCTACCACACGTCTAAGAGTCGAGAGCAGAGCCCAGCAGCCCCGGGAGGGGGGGCGGCTGCGGGGAGAGCAAACTCCAATAAATACAATAGGAACTATACAGTCTGTTGAGCAGAACTCATTCAAAGTGCTTAGGACAGAGAGGGAATATCAAGTCATACACGGCATGGAGCACAATCAATACATTCAGAATCACAACAATGGCAGAAGGGCAGCGGCAGCGTCCCTCCGGAGCGTCCCTACACACCCCCCGGGTCCGGGAGCGCCCCATGTGCTTTGGATCGGAACGGGACATGAGCCCCACGCGCCTGGGACACCGATTCACTGGCTTTTGGGCCCAGAACAAAACAAAGAGATTGAAAGAGAAGGAAACTAAAGAGACACAGATGGCTGCTCTGCTGCGAGGAGGAAGAGGAGGAGGAGCAGGAGTCCATGCAGGCTGCAGGAAGTGCAGGAGGGAAGAAGGAGCTGGGTGCTAGCGGCAGGCGCCAACAGCAGCTCCCGCAGGCAGCAGCAAAGCGTCTTTGGGCCCATCCAGCTCCACTCGCTGCTGTCGCCCGGTCCCGGCGGCTCTGCAGGTCTTGCCGTCCCATCAGGGTCGTCCGCCTGGCATCCCCGAGCACGGAAAGTGCCAAGACAGCATCCAGCAGGCCCAGAACTGTCCCAGCTTAAAGTGCAGGCGCAGGCCGTCTCACGCTTCCTAGACTTTACATTGGGGGGATTTAAAAGGCTCCTGCGTGTCTCCGAGGGGGGGACCCATGCTGGCTGGAGGGCGGGCGAGCCTCTAATCTTAGATCAATCCCAGTGCCCATCCCTTATCCGGCCCTGGAGAGGCAATGAAAAGTGAGAGAATTTGTACAGAGGTGCCGTGTGTAACCACCTGGATCTTCTAATTTGGAAGGAGTTGGAAAGGCCTTTTTGTTGATGAAAAGTTGGAAACAGTGGCACATATCTGCAAATATCGAAAGAATAAAGAGTTTGGCAAGTTATACTCAGAACACGGACACAAGCCCGCCAGCGATGGGCAGGCAGAGGCCGAGGAGGGCGGCAGCAGCAGTCGGGCTGCAAGCTCCAGCAAGCGGGGCCGGGGTGGGCACCTCAGGCAGGAGCTGCCCCAGGCTGTGCAGATCCGGCACACGGACCCCTGCCTTTGTGGCACCGGGGTGCGATCTGGCATGGGGAGCAAGGGGAGCAGGAGGGAGCAAGAGCAGGAGAGGAGGAAGGAGAGGAGGAGGAGGAGAAAAGAGGAGAGGACTGGCCGTGAAGGACCCAGGCACAGCTCAGGACCGTGGCTGCTCCCAGAGCTGAGTGGAGCATGGCCCTGCCCAGTGTCGGAGTTCAGAGGGGCCTGTGCCCATCTGGGGAGCACTGCGAGAATGGGAGCTGCTGGCTGCACCTACACTGCCTGCCTGGGAGAAGCTAAGGGCAGGAGACAGCTTTCCCTTCCCTCCCCTGCCCTGCCCTGCTATCCCTGCCCCTGGCCCTGTTCCACTGTGGGAGGAGGTGTCACGAGCTGCTGCTGCTGCCACGACCAAATGGGGTGAAGACGTCAACGTGAGCCATGGATGTGCACCAGCAGGAGAGCAAGCGAGTGAGTGTGAGCTCAGCAGCACGGGTGAGCCCCGATGAGCACAAGTGAGCCCCAATGAGCACAGGTGAGCACAGGTGAGCCCCGATGAGCACAGGTAAGCCCCGCAGTGTGGCAAGTGAGCACCAGCCCAGGTGAGCACAGGTGAGCCCCACAGCAAGCTTGAGCCTGGGATGAGCGAGCAGTGAGAGCCCAGGACAGATGGTGACGTCCACAGCAAGTGAGCGTGAGCCCCACAACAAGCCCATCTCCACCATGAGTGTGGGCCCACGTCAAGTGAGCTGGGCATGGGGCTCCGTGGGCAGTGAGTGTGAGCATGAGCTGACGGCGAGTCCAGAGCCCGTCGGCGCGTGGGCGAGCAGAGGATGGGTGGCAGCACGCAGGTGCCCGTGCGCCAGTGCACAGCAGCAAGCATGAGAACGAGAAAACGGCGGGGAGGGAGGAGAAGCATCCACCAGCACTGAGGTGCAACAGCTAAGTGTGACCACTGACAACAGGAGACCCACAAGGCACTGCCACGGAGGAAGGGAGGGCTAGTGAGGGACAACCATGCATAGGGAGCAGCAGGCCTGCTGCCAGCCGAAGGCAGTGTGTGCCAGGAGGAGGAGGCTGGGGGAAGGCAGGATGGGGAGTGAGGCGAGCATGTGTCCCGCAGTGGGGCTGGGGATGTGCACATAGAGAACTGAGGGTGCATGAGATGCAGCAGTGGGGAGCGCACACAGCATTCCGGGCATCAGGTGCTTCAGGATGTCAGAAGCTGGGGGAGATGGGTCTGTGCCCAGCATGAGGAGTCAGGGGGCATACCCATAGTGCTGTGAGAGGAATGGGGCATGGGGCAGGGTAAGGCTCTGAGGGTCTGGAGCAATGGCAGCTGTTCACGCAGGGCACACAGTGCAACATGGACACGGACTTGGTGTGGCCAGTGCCACAGACAGCAGACACAGGTGACTGAGCAATGGTGGCTGGAAGCACGTTCAGATGGGGAGGAGGAGAGAGGCCTGCGCCCAGTGCGTTCCCAGGGGAGCGCCTTTCGATGGGAACAGGGCTGCCTATGCTACGGACAGGCACAAGGAGCGTGGGTGCTCATGGCAAGGGGGCACTGGGGGTGAGTGTGGGCAGGACCATGCCGTGGCATGGGCAGTGTGTGCATGGCGTGGGAGCGTGCCAAAAGCTGCCCACGCTCCCTGTGCTGCCCACAGCCTCGCTAGCTCCTTGCACTGCTTCCTCCTTTCCGTGCCCCGCAGCAGCTCCCAGGCTCGAGCCACATAGACGCGGGGCTTGGGTGCTGGAGTGAGTGGGACGCAGTGCCAGGTGTGGGGGTCTTCCCAACATCACCTGGCACAGTGCAGCTGGCACCAAAGAGGAGTGCCTGGGAGCTCTGTGTCACATTCAGGGAACACAGCCCCGAGGAGAGGAAGAGCGGAGCCACTGGTGCTGTGCCCCCACCAAGTCCAGCTCTCCCAGGGAGCTCTGCCCATGTACACACACCACGCACACCCTGCATGTGCCAGCAGTGCCTGCCCAGGTGCTCCCCGTGCACACACGCGCTCACCAGCAGCAGCCCTCAGCACCATGGGCCCAATACAGGCAGAAGGCCCCTTCCTGCCCTCCCTCCCTGTGCACACTCCTGCAGGAACACCCCCTGCCCCTGCTCCTTGTTTCTGGCCACCCGTCCCTCCCTGGTCAGCACAGCGAGCTCACCTAGAGACTGGAGCACGAAAGCCTGTGGGGCGAGACTGCTGCAGATCTGCTCCCATCCCGCTCCCAGCCTGGCCCCCACAAAGCCCTCCCCAGAGCTGCTCCATCCCAGCCTTCGTACCGTGAAGATGTTGGAGCGCCGCTTGGACTGCTTGCGGATGGGGGTGGGCGTGTTGGAGGCAGCGATGGTCTCGATGCGCAGCTCCCGCTGGCTGATGCTGGGCGTGGAGGGCACGGAGGAGGAGTAGTCACTGAAGGCTCCTCCACCATTGGTGGCCTAGGGCACAAGGAGATGGGATGGTCAGACAGAGATGGGCAGCTGCCCAGGGCACAACCCTGGGAACACCTCCCACCCACCCAGAGTATTGTGCCAGGGGCAAGGAAGTGCCACACGGCACACGGGACCAGGAGACACCCTCCAGCATGCACTGCTCCAGCCCCACGGGCTGCAGCCATGCCCCTCTCTGCTCCAGCTCTCTGCTGGTGGGACACTGAGGTTCTGTAAGCAGCAGTGGAGAGCAGTGAATGGGCAGAGCTGGCTGCTGGCCACCAGCCCTGGAAGTCCTTTCAAAGGTCTGCAGCAAGGGCATGGAGGTGGCAATGACTCACGCAGTCCCAGGCAGCTGGCTCTTTCCTCAGAGGACATTGCTGGGGACACCTCAGTGTGTTCCCTCTTCACAGTACAGGACCAGTGTGGGCCTCCCTTGGACAGTGCTGGGGAGAACCCTCTCAGCTGAGCCCATTGGAACTGTGAGGCAGTCCAGAGCCTGCCTGGCTCCAAGTGCCACTCAGTCCTTTCCCTGTCTCTTCATGATGGCTACAATGCCAACAGGGATGTGTGACTCAGCTCCAGCCTGCACTTTTCCAGTGCCCTGAAGCACAAAGTGTCACAAGCCACGCTCACGCTCCATGTCAAAGGCTTCTCTGCTGCTGGACCCCAAAGGAGGCCCTTAGGCTCATGAACCACCATGGCCTTGGCTGCAGTGGCCCACATCTGGGAACGTGTGGGACAATATGCTGAGTCTTCCCTAAGGAGAGGAGAAGACTGAACTGTGCAGGCTGTGGGACCACCTCAGCCATGCTTTTCCTGCAGACAAGTAGCTGCTCTCTCCTGTTCTGCTCACAGAAGCCCTGTAGCTTCTGGAAACGAGTTTACAAGAGATGCCAAGGAGCAGCACCTGCACAGAAGCATTCCAGACCTGCAGCCCAGGACCTCTAACTGCGAGCGGGCACGGGCCAGCCTGAGGTCTCTGGCAGCTCTTTCCAAAGCAGGCTGAAGAAGCTGCCCCTAAAAGGCCAGGAGAGCTCCAGCAGCTGCCGCCTCCCAGTCCGCATGCTCCAGAGCAACATCCACAGCCCTGGGACTGGCTCCACTCCCACCTACTGCTGAGAGCGGAAAGTGCAGGCAGCGGCGGGGTGAGGAAGCTGCCGGAACTCCTCAGTGGGACACACCATCTCAATGCTCTTGAGTTAGGCAGCTCGGAATCGTGGAAGCATGGAAGAGGCTGTACAGGGAAAAGAAGCAACCACGACCCACAGCTCCTAGGGAGCTGCAGCTTTCACTCAAGCCATGGCTCCTCTGGGAAGAGAAACAGGAGAAGATGCACAAAGAACTCTGAAGAGAGGAAAGAGCCAGCTGAGAATCAGCCCAACTTTCTTCCTCCCTGAGGCAGAGCAAGGAGGATGGATCCTTCCCAGCTGTCCCTGCTTGCCAGGGCCACCCCAGGCTCCAAAGCAGCCCCACCATGGCGTGCCTGCAACATGGTGCTGCCTGAAGCTGGAGTCAAACAGCCTAAACAGCCTTCCACAGCAGGGAGGTGATGCCTATGGACTTGGACAAAGTGTCCTTGGAGGCCACCACCTCAAGCTGCGAGGTAAGCCTCAGCTTTGGGTGTCTGCACCACCTCCCACCAGCTGCTGGGAACGTTCCACTACCACCCCACAGCAACACAGGCAATGGTGACCCATCCCACAGCCTGGGGAGCTTCCAAGGGCACCTCAGAGTCCCCGCAGGGAGGTGGAGGAAGGGGAGCAGCAGCAAGGAACCTGAGCAGAACCTCTGCAAGCACTCACTGGCCCGAGAAGCTCCCACCCACTCCCTGCAGGCAAGGGACAGGAGCTGCACGAAGCAGCGGCATGAGGAACAGGTGAGGAACAGGGCTCCCAACCCATCCAACCAGCTCGCCCAGGGACAGGTGCAGGCAGGACACAGCAGAGCAGAGCCCAAACCAGCAGAGCAGAGCCCAAACCAGCAGAGGGGCACCAGCTTTCCATGGAGGCTGCAGGTCTGAGGACCTGAGGTGTCTGTTCATCCCTGTGTCCCACCAGCTGGGAAGGCCTGAGGGACAGAGTGTCAGGAGCTGCCTTGCTGCTGCAGCTCCCTTCCTCTCAGCCTGGGTGGGATCGATGTCCTCTGAGGTGCCAGGTACCACTGGGGAATGATGGCCAAAACTCCCCCAACTCCCAAAGGCAGCAATGAAAGCAGGGCCTTGGGCTGGGCCAAGAACTGGTTCACAAAGGGGATCATTCGCTGTGCAAGGACAGCAGCACACCTCGCCCAGTACCGCTGCCACGAAGCATGGGAACCTGGCACAGCTATTGATGCTTGCAAATCAGCTACCATCTCACATCAGAAGGGAGTACCCCAGAGAGACAGGTGACACAATCACCAGAGTCCTCTGGGGTCTCTCCTATCCCATTAACTACAATGGACAGACTGCCAGGAGACCAGTCATGCACTGGTCAGCTCCAGAAAAACCAGTTTGGCTCCACCGGCATCAAAATGCTGCCAGAAAAGATGCCCCCAGGCCTGGGACCAGAGGCAGGGCTGGTTCCCAGTTCCTGCATGTCATAGGCCACCTTTTGTGGGGTCTCTCACTCCTGCTTCCAGAAGACAAGTGTCTTCCTCACTGACAGCTCCAGAAGACAGAGCTGTCCCTGCCTGCATGGGCTAGAGTCCAGGCGCAGAGCAGAACATCCTCTTCACCTCAGAGATGGTGCCACCCCTCTGGGCACAAAGCTAGGAAGGGAAGCAGACCATGACCATGTGGAAGGGAAGAGGGACAAGCCAGGGGAGGGAATGCTGCTGCTGCCAGCCCTGGGAAAGGCAGTAGGGGAATGGAGTGCTGCCCAAGATGTCATCACTGCTAGGAAGGGACAGAACATGTGGTGCCACCACTACACAGGGTCAGCAGCTGAAGGCAACACCTCTTGACCCAAACTCAAACCCTGTGAGGACTCTGGGAGCTTCTCCTGGCCAAGCACTTAGGACACAAACACCAGTCCTGCTGCTTCCACAGGTGATTCTGAGACCCTTCTGTCCCAGTGCAGGCCCTGCCTGTGCACACCAGCACCTGGCTGTGCTGCAAGGCCAACAAAAGCTCCTCATTGTGTTCTTTGTCTGGCTTCCTTCCACCTTATCTTCACCTCAAATCTCACATTCCCAAACCCTTCCTTGAGATTCTTCTCCCTGTGCCAGTTCCTGCTCTCTTCCTTGCAAAGGCAAGTGAGAAATCTTGGTGTAAGCCTTGTACCCTCATGCAGAAGACAGAACACAGCACTGCTTTGCAAAGACCTTGCCACTCCCCTTTCCTGGCCACCCACAGCCCAGCCATGTCCTCCCAGAGCTGTTCCACTGAGCATCTCAGTGCCAGAGCAGAGGACATATCCCAGAAAGGAGGCCCCCATCACCCAGCCCCATGAGAACCTTCTCAGTGCTGAAGCCCAGACCTGAGAGCAGGGCCCAGCAGAACCTGGGAACTGCCTGCCTGCAGCCCTCTCCTGTGTCATAGAGAGCTGCTCCGTCTTGTGCTGGAGACCATCCCTTTGGTGCACCACCACCATCAGTGTGTTCCTGAACATGAATCCTGGGCTCTTCCACATCCCTACTGCAGAAGCTGTTAGGCCACTGTGCTCACTGTTGGATGTGTTGCAAGCACCAGCCATGTGGGCTGCTCTGCCCAGGTCCATGCTGGAGACATCAGCCATCAGTGAACTTGTGCCTCAAAGCCATTTGGATGTTCTGTGAGGAAGCAGTCCCAGAACCTCATTCTTGAGCCCACATGAGGACAGGGAAATTCCTTGCAGTGTTTTACCACCACTCAGCAGTTCCATGACCTCATGTTCTATTTTTAGGAGAGTGCCTCTTGTCATGGAAGAGAGATGTGTAAACACCACAGCGAACAGCACGAGGTGCCCAAAGGGTTATGGCTGAGCTACAGAAGATGCAGGGAACGGAAATGAGCTGTGCTCCTGGCTGTAGTGTCCAGGTCTGCCAAGCGCAGGAAGGACACAGTGTGGGACAGGCACAGAGCAGGGGTGGGGCAGGAGGACAAAAGCAGAAAGGTCCAGAAGAACACAGCCCATCATCACTACTGACACTGCTACAGCCCAAGTGATCAATGAATTGTTCAGGAAGGCCTCACAGTTGGGTGTGATCTGCGGTTCCTCCCCTTTACCAACTCTGGTTCCCACCACAACTCCCTAGATGCCTCCAGAGAAGCCCCAGGAGCACTGCAGGGTCCTGAGCAAAGGTCTTGCCTCAAGAGCCAGGGCCCAGTGGTCACCTCGACACAGATGCGATCTGCAAATCAGGCTGCAAGGTACTCAAGGTACTCTCCAGAAAATCGGGCAGGAGGTTTCTGACTAAAAACCTCCACCAACACCCGTGACCCAGAGAAGTCTTCAACACCCAAATGCTGCTTCCCCACCACCAGCCTTCATCCACCTCTCCTTCCCCAGCCTGCTGCACTTAGACCTGACCCCTCCTGGGTTGAGTCTTCTCCAAAGACACAGGACATCTCCAGCTTCACCACCCTCCCACCCGGAGACCTCGGCAGGCCCCGCCAGGCTAACAGAGTACTAGAGAACGGCAAGAGCCCTCCCTCCAGAAGGGGGGAGGAGAACCTCCTTCTTCTCTGTGCTACTCAATCCACCATTGACTTTGTCCCTCCACAGATAAATCCTCTAAGAAGCCCACCTGCATGTGCATGGAAGATCACCAGCTTCCTGTATCCAAGAGGAGCAGGACAATGGGCTGCTCAGACTAAAACCCCTCACACAGACCTTCTGCTCTGCCCAGAGGCCTCCTTGCAGACAGCTCATGGCTCTGCCACCAGCCGTCTTTGAAGACCATGAGCTAGATCAAACAGTTTAGATGTGAAGCTTGACCTCAGGGCAAGCACTGTGCTGGCCTGGCCTGGAACAGCAGCACCAGGGTGGGCATCACTCTGCTCCTTCCAAAAGCCCCTGCAGGGCTGTGGGGTGAGCCTAAGACTGTGTGTGGAGTGAACTGGGGGTGTGGAGAAGCAGCTGGGGTCCCTGGCTCGCCCCGCTCCCGTTTCCCACCTGGTTGATGTGGACAGAAGGGATGGAGGCCGCGGAGACTGATGAATGGCTGGGGGAGTTGGGCAGGGACTTGCAGGGGCCGATGGAAAGCTGCTGCTTCTTTCGGAGAGCCACCACCTTCTGAGCCACTGCAAGGAAGAGAAGGGGACAGGGTCAGAGTCCAGAAAGCAACTTTCTCCACCCTGGACTTCTGGAGGGCTTCAAGGAGACCCAAATCCTTCCTGTGACCGATGCCAGTGTCTGGGACTCAAACTGCACCGCCCTGCGTTCAGGGTTTCTGCAGAACACCAACCTCGCAACGCCCACGGCCTGCCAGTGCCACCAACCCAGCTGCCAGGGACAGCGTTTGCCCAGGGCGGGCTTGCCATGCTGGCCATGCTGAGTGCCCAAAGGTCACCTGCTGCCCTGGCTCTCAGGCACAGCAGTGACTTTGTGTGGGCATCAAGGAGCCACTCAGAGCCCTGGGCTGCTGCAGCGGAATCCCCAGGTCACTTCTCAGTCATCTCCTGACAGTAGCCACAGGAGCCACTTACTGACCAGCTTGGGCAATGCCACCTCCACCAGCCTAGATCCTTGTGATCCTCATGGCCTCCAGATCTTAGAAAAACTAACAGGAGGAGCCAGTCTCCCAGCTCCTGTGACCTCACTGGCTGATGCCAACAGCCCTGAGCTGCAATTCACTCTCGCCAACCTCCTGCCTCTTCTGGAAATACCCTGAGCAAAGGACAGCAAACAAGCTGGGCTGGTGAGGACTTCAGGAGAACACAGCACCATTCCTCCTTTCCTCTGGCATGCTGGCCAGATGGCCTCACCACCAGAGAAGGAGAAACCTTTCAAATGAATGCCCCTGAAGGCACTGGAGGTGCCACACATCCAACTCAGCAGGACTCAGGCTGGGAACCCTTGCAATAAAGGAGCCGCTGCATTGTCTTTCCAGAGGGACAGATCTCCACCACACACATGATGCAGCTGAACCCAGCTGGAAACATCAGACACTGACAGCAACTGCAAAACCACTTCACAGCCACAGAGGACACCTCACAGCCGCAGTGCCGTGGCCGTACAGGGACAGATGAACATTTATTGGGCCACCTCTGCTACCTGCTCGTCTGATCACCCTGGGAGCTTGTCCAGACTCCCAAGCTAAGCGCTGCTCCCACAGCCAGCAGAAACCCACCAGACCAACCAGAGTAACCTGCTGGTTTTCCATCCTCTCCTCTGGCCAGTTCCATCCACTGCTGGCTGCATGAACCACCTCCCTCAGACTCTGCCCAGGTACATGATGGGGACCAGGAGAGAGCCAGAAAAATTCAGCAGCTGCTGGCCCGAGCTCTGCATGGTCACCCAGCCTGGGCCATTAGTGATACAGATGGGATTCATCACGAAGCCAGCAAGACCTCACTGATGGAGACAAAATCTCACCGACTCTTAACTGAGGAAATCTTAAGGAGGCCTTCAAGTTTCTGCTGGCTCTGCTGTGAGCAAGGAGACCCAGACAGTCACTCACCCCTCAGGGCGGGCTCACCTCTGGTGACCTCCAGAAGCTGCAGCTGGTGTCTACCAGGTGCTGGACGTTTAGCACAGAGCCCAGCCTGGGTCACTCCTGCTCCAGCCAGTCATCTGCCACAAGCAGACTGTCCCACCTTCTCACAGAAGCAGTGACTGTGACAACATCTGGTGCTGGAAGCAACTTGGAAAGGATGGGAGAAGTTCAGCTCCCACACAGCCAACAGTTTTTCCGGGGGGGCTCTTGCTAGGCCATGCATGAGAAATCAGCAAGGAGAAAAGCTCTCCCACACAGTTCCCACGAGGAACAACTGTCCCATCTGCCCCTTCAGCTGCTGCTCCTCCTCCTCAAACACCCAAAGGTTCTGCTGTGTCCTCCTCTCCTCCAAGAATGGCCACCAGAACCCCTCTGTGCAGCCCCACAACTCCTCTGCAGGCTCCTACAGATTGCCAAGCTGCACAGAGCCATCACAAGGATGTCGCCTGGAGGCTCTCTGGAACAAGTGACTACCAGAAGACAGCTCTGCAGGGATGGCAGGAGAAAGGTGCTGCCTGACCCTGCTCTGTGGTCTCTCCTGCATATCCTCATGCAGCTCACACATACATCACACGCAGGAACGCTTCCACATTCAGAGCAGATCCTCTCCTCGGCCCACATCTGCAGAGCTGTAGCACTTCTTGAGCATGCCCTGACCCCTGACCTCACAGCTTGGGCATTGCCACCCCTCTGCATGCCCTGCCCCAGCCGGGCACCCTCCCGTGGCTGCAATTACCGTCCTGGAAGACCCTCTCCACGTTCAGCCCGTAGGTGGCACAGGTCTCGTAGTAGGTGCAGCGCTTCAGGTCGTTGGAGAGCTTCCGAGCCCGAGAGTCGTCAATGACCCGCGGGTTGGTGGCACTGATGGCATCTGCAGACGCAGGGGAGAGCAGGTTAGAGAGCAGGTGCCCATGTGCCACCTACCCAGAAGTGCCAGGCCTCCTTCCCTCCCCACACTGAGACCCCCCTGCCCCATGAATGCCAAGGGCACCAAAGTCCCACGTTCATAACAAAATGCGTTTGGGAAATGACCCTTTTGCAACCAACTGTTCTGTAAAGGAACCCTTCCAGCTCTCCTCAGCGTCCCCACCCAGGCTCCCGAGGGCAGAGACAGAGCTGGGTGGGTGGCAATGCAGGGGGTTGACTGCGAGGTGATGCAGCCCTGCGTGGGGTGCAGGGACCTGGTAGCCCCAGGCCTCACATGCTACAGAATCCAGAGAGAGGATCCGTGCTCATCCGACTGGGAAAGACTCTGCTGGTATCTGGACAGCACTCCAGATAGGTTTATTAATTTGTATCCCAGATGCTGCTCCGGGCTGTGCTTGGGAAAAGCTGCCTTCCCAAGAGGAGTCCAACTCCCAGAGGACTTGCTGGGGACAAGAGGGGATGGGAATGAGCCCTCTCAGGAGGAGCCAAAGGGCTACGGGGACTCACAATGTGAGAAATCCTCCTTGAACATCTTGGGGGTTTGTTTAGTGTGAGCTGACCAAAGCTGGGACCTCACCTAGCTCCAAGGCTGGGATGACAGCCACCAACCTCTCTGCCACTCCTCCTGCCCCCAAGCTGCCCTGGCAATTCTTTAAATACCCAAAGTTGCAGTACTCATCTCAACTCTCAATCTGGGGTCCAGAGTAGACACCCCAAGACTCCCTTCTGCTATCACCTCCTGTCCTGCTAAGGAACCAGGTCCTGCCAAGGTGTTTCTTCCTCACCTCCTCTGTTCCCTGCTCTGCTCTCTGCTGTCATCCTTACAGTCAACTTCTGAAGCCTGAGGTCCCTCCTGCCTGCACTCAACCACCCTTGGGCAAGACAGACACTCATTTTGGAAAAGCAGAGCTTTGGTACCCAAAGCCATACCATCCCTGTGCTCATGGGATCTGCAGCACAGCACTGGGAGGCCAGGCTGCCTCTGATGTAGGCTGTGCCATGGAGAAACTGCATTTGAGGGATGCCCTGTCTCCTGGCAACCTCTCTCCCTCTCCAGTCTCAATTTCCCTCTTGCAGTTCAAACCATCACTCCTTGTCCTGTCACAACAGGACCTGCTCTAAAGTCCCCAGCTTTCTGATCAGCCCCTTGAAACACTGAAAGGTCACCAGAAGGTCTCCTTGGAGCTTTCTTTTCTCCAGGCTGAACAACCCAAACTCTCAGCCTGGCCTCACATCAGAGGGCTTCCAGCCCTCCCATCATAGTTGTGGCCTCCTCTGGCCCTGCTCCAACAGATCCACGTCTTCACATCAGGATCCTGGGCCCTCATGGGCTTGTCACCCCATTCTCTCTCACCAGCATGGACAGGTCACCAGTGCTCCTGATTGTAGCAGAGGGGACACAGGGAGCAGCCCAGATGCCCATGCTCACCCTGTGTGCCCACCAGCACCATGGGCACCTCAGCGGTGTTGCGGTAGCTGCAGAGCCTCAGGTAGTAGTTGTAGACTGTCTGGAAGCTGATCTCATCCTCCAGGCTGAAGACAAACACCACAGCATCTACCCAGGCTGCAAACTGTGGGAGACACAGGAGTCACTGCTCAGACCACAGCCCCAAGCCCTGGGAGTCACTGCCCAGACCACGGCCCCAAGCCCTGGGAGTCACTGCCCAGACCACAGCCCTGAGCTTACTGCCCATGACCCACAGCCAGGGCAGCCACACAGTGGGGGCAGACCCCAGGCCCTGTGGCACACTGGGGACAGCCGCCACCGTGGTGGCAGCAGCCCCCATGGGGACAGCCTCTCCTCAGTCCTCCCACACCCAGGCTCCCAAAAGGCAGGCAGGCAGGCAGGCAGGTCCCTGTCCAGCAGCCCCCAGTCTCCCACCTGGAGCTCCGGGGGGCCGCCTTCATCCCGGATGAGCAGCAGGTAGCTCTGACCATCCACCACGATCTCCTTCTTGAACCGGCCGCCTTGGGAGGAGAGCAGAGCAGGGTCAGCAGGTGGGGGGCAGCAGGGAAACCCTGCAGAGCTCCACAGCACAGATGTAGAGAGGTGTGGGTCACCCTTAATGCTCAGGAGAGTACCCAGGCCACACGCCCTGGGACCAGACCTTACCTTCTGGAGACTCCTCCTGCACGTAGGTGCCGGTCAGGTAGCGGTGCACGAGGGCTGACTTGCCGCTGGACAAGTTCCCCACGATGCCCTGAAACAGAGGCACAGGTCATCAACTGCTGCTGTGACCCACACCTCACCCTCCTCTCAAGGCCACCTCCTGCAAGGTGAGTCCACCAGTGCCTGGGTACACACTGACAATGGGCAGAAATGGTCCTGAGAGGGCAGAGGGATGGTGAACCCAGGCCAGCACTGGTGAGAGGCCTGGGGACATTCACTTGGTTGGGCTGGTAAGACCAGAGCAGGGATTGCCCCCTTACACAGGGCACCAACGAGGCAGCACCTCAAATCCTGGGCTCAGTTTTGGGCCCTTCACTCCAAGAAGGACATTATGGGGCTGAAGAAGGTCCAGAGAAGGGCAACAAAACTGGTGAAGGGTCTAGAAAACAGAGCAGGTGAGGAGCAGCTGAGGGAGTGGGGTTGTTCAGTCTGGAGAAACAGGCAGAGGGGAGACCTTCTGGATTGCTGCAACTCCCTGAAAGGAGGCTGGGGCCAGGTGGGAATTGGTCTTTTCTCCCAAGGAACAAGTGACAGGATGACAGGAAACAGCCTCAAGTTCTCCCAGGGAAGTTCAGGTTGGACACAAGGAACAATTTCTGCCTCTTGAGGGCTGTCAAGGCCTGGCCCAGGCTGCCCAGAACAGTGGCAAAGTTCCCATACCTGGAGTGGTTTCAAAGCTGCGGAGATGTGGTGCTGAGGGCTATGGTTTGGTGGTGCTAAGGGCTGGGCTAAAGTTGGACTCTGTGACCCTAAAGGTCCCCCAGTCTAAAGGATTCTGTGGTTCCATGACTTCAGGTCCAGCCAGCAGCTCTCCCTTGACTGTTTCAGTAGATGGGCCCGAGGCAGGCCTGGCAGACACAGCCTGTGGTGACACACTGGTACCAGGCTGTGACACAGGGCAGACACACTGTGATGCCAGGCACAGCCCAGCTGCAGGAGCACTGAATTCCATGCCACCTGCTGGCACCACATGTGGTGCCCTGTGTTACACCCTGTGTTACACCCCAACTGTGCTCCTGGCACAGTTCATGTGCCCATACAGCAAGAGGAACCAAGCACCAGTGCTCAGCCTGGCACTTGCTGCGGTGTCCTCAGCAGGTCTGTGGCACAGCCACATAGTCTCAAGAGCACCCAGAGATATGGGGCTGAGGAGAGCAGAGCCACTGGAAACATTCCAGCTGCCTCTGCCACCAAAGAGCAGTTTGTGGCCAACCTCTCCAGGTCAAGCCATAGGCTTGCTAAGTGAGTCACTGCCAGGCAGGTTCTCCAGCTTTCAGCTGCAGCAAGTCCTGTCCCAGGTACCCATATGCTCCTGGTGAGGGGCAGAGAGACACCAGCCCCATGGTGTCAGGAGCTCAGCCAGCAGTGATGTGCCATAGGAGCCTGGGAAACCTCTCTGGTCTGTTGGCACCTCCTGTGCCCACAGTGCACACAGTTGGTGAGCAGAGGGACCAGGGCAGCAGAAACCTGGCACATGGAAGGGCAGCTTAAGGTGCTGCTGTGGGCATGCCTGGGCTGAAGGCATCCTGCCAGGGCTGTCACCCACTGTGGCAATTATAGGGCACAGAGAGCAAGCTTAGGCAGATGGGGACAGCCCCAGAAAGCAAACCCCATGGATCAGAGGTGTGCAGTGGGGCCGCATGGCCAGCACAGATGGGCCCCATGAGCACCACAGCCCATGCTGTACACAGCCATGGAATGGCTTGGGAGGGAAGGGACCTTCAGAGCTCCTCCAGCCCAAACCCCTGCAGTCAGCAGGGACACCTGCAACTACAGCAGGGCACTGCTCAGAGCCGCAAACAACCTGACCTGCAGTGGTTCCAGGGATGGGGCATCTTCCACCTCCCTGGGCAACTGGGGCAGGCTCTCACCACCCTCAGCATAACAAATTTCTCCCTTCTCTCCAGTCTGAGTCTCCCTCTTTTAGCTCACACCATCTTCCCTTGTCCTGTCACAACAGGCCCTGCTCAAAAGTCTGTCCTCAGCTTTCTGATTTGCCCCTCAAAGCACTGAAAGGCCACCACAAGGTCTCCACGAAGCCTTCTCCAGGCTGTACAATCCCAACTCTCTCAGCCTGGACTTACAGCAGGGGGCTTCCAGGCTTCCCAGCATTGTTTCAGTCCCTGGGGAAACCTTTGTGAAATGGCTCCTGAGGCTGCCCAGCAGCAGACTCCCTGTAACATCAGAGGTCCAACACTGCCTAAAAGATTTAGCTCTTGAAGCCTTGGATGGAGGTTGTGTTTACACTTTGTGATCAATCCTGATCCTTGTCTTGCTGAAATCAGCTTCTGCTTTGTCTTGTCCTCAGCTGGTGTCACAAACAAGCTCCACCAGAATGGGCAGCCACAAGGAACACAAGCCTCAGAGGCAGCAGAACCAAGGGAACTGTGGCTGTAGGCATCTTGGGAACCTCTGCATTGAGACGTTGGGAGCATGAGGGGACACAAAGGACTGGCATGGCCCACGTCAGGTCCAGGGAACATCCCTGCCATGAGGCACCAACTCTGCTGCCTTCTCCTAGACACAGCCCAGCTCTGCTCATCCAAGCACAAGGTCCCTGCCACCACTGGCTACTGCAGCCTCATCCTAGACACCAGACTCAGCACATCAAGGCCAGGACTGGACCAGGGCTCTGAGAGGTCTCCAGGCTTTCAGGAAGACCCACGCAGGCCAGACGAAAGCCCAGGGCAAGAGAGCTCCTGGAGGCCACGGAAAGCACAGGAGAAGGAACGGTGCTGATGGAGAGAGAGCTTTGGGTCCCTTGGCTTGCAGCAGCATCATGCAGCCTGCACAGCGTTATGGTGTCAGGAGGGCTGTGAGAGGAGCTCTGAGCAGCCTCAGCTCCAGGAGCCAAACTAGGACATGAACAGGCACAGTTTGTTTTTGCCTTGGCTTGGCTGCAGGCAGGAGCAGGGCGGCAGCGTGGGGCCAGGAGCCGCGCAAGAAGCAATCCTTGTTCCTCTGCCTGAGACAGAAAAGAGCCTCCTGAAAGAGCTGAAGGGAGACAGGCCAAGGGTCTGCCAAGGGATGCCACAGAGAGTGGGGGAGTGTGGAGGAGAGCACTGGGACAGGCTGCTGAGGCTCCTGAGACCCAACAGAGAGACACTGGGAAGCACCTGTGGTGTCCTGCCCATTTCGACATCCCTTCCAGCACCCCAGCACAGCTGCTGAGGGGCCCCATCTCCACCAGCAAGGAGGCCACACCTCCTCCTTCACCCCCAGCACAGCTTCTGCCCATCCTGTTCACCACCCAGCTCAGCTTGAGCAGGACCTCTGTGTCCTCCCAGCTCCCCGATGGCCCTGACACTCTGACAAGCAGCTATCAGTGGTGGCCGGCCATGGAGAATGTTTCCTCTCCCAGAGGTGCTGTACCCTGAGCCCCTGTGCAACAGGAAGGGGGCTGCTGGGGCAGAGGGAGCCTCTCTGCCACACAGGATGTTCCACAGCTAGGTGATGGAGCCTGGGAAACCTGCCCTGAGCTGACAAACCAAAGGAGCTTCATTCCCTGTGTTTGGCAAGACAAAGCAGCAGTGGTGACAGTTTCACCCCACCATGGTAGAGACACCACAGGGGCAGCCATGTCTGAGAGGTGGCCAACACAGGCTAGGGAGCTCCAGAACAGCTGGAGACAATGAGGCTCAAACAGAGAAGTGATGCCCCCCATGCAGGTAACTCCCAGCCTGGATGCTGCTCTGAGGCTGATGACCACAGATGCATGGCTGTGCCACTGCCCAGGATCTGCTCCTGCTATGCCAGGTCTGACTCATGCAGCAGTATCTTGATTTTGGGAATTAGACTCTGATATGGACAGCAGGAAGGGCAAAGTGCTCAAACATGGCCTTTGGACCTGAGTGTTGCCATAGGCCAACACCCTCTCTGCTCCTCCTTCCCCTCAGCCAAAGCCTTTCTGGGCTGAAGTTCTCTGTATTTCCACCTGGCCCCATCAAGCCATGAGTTCTTGCCAGGGACTTGGAGAAGCACCAGAGAAACCCAGGGGAGGTACCTGAGACACAAGCCCTGAGTACTCACCACCTTCAGCTCAGGCACCGAGCGGCTCAGGGTCCACTCCTGGCTGTTCACAAACGAATCTGCAGAACAGAGAGAGGAAATCATCAGGTCACCATGGTCACCCTCAAGATGCCAACGAGGATCCTGCCACACTCTCTGCTCCCCCCAGACAGAAGGCTTATGGCTCTTCCCTCCTTCTCACCTCATCCAGAGACATGCCCAGCAGGCACAGCTCTGGACTAGACAGAATGGCTGAGCTGGGGCACAGAGGCATCAGAGCCCACACTGTGTGGGCTGGGGACCTTCTATCCTGTCCTGTATGAGCACAGAGACCTCACAGCAGCCCCTTCCTCGAGGCACACGGGAAGCACCAGAGACCCAAAGCCCTTTTGGAGGGCACAGACTGTGAAGGACCCCAGGACCAAGGGAAGTTACAGTGAAGGAAGTGCCCAGAGTGCTGCCACCCAGGAAATGCTGAGGGCACATGACTGTGGGCTCCATTTGTGACTGAAAGGGAGCACAACTCATCATGGGCACACTGGGCAACCTGAAGAACATGCTGATGAGCCTCCGACCTCATAACCATCAGGTACAGCTTTGAGGAGGGCAGGGAACAGCTCCTCCTGCCACGGAGACCACAAACACTCCACTGACAGCCAAACCATCTCCAGCAGCTGGCCAAACAGGACTCCCCCAAACACACCAGACTCACTGGAGGAGGAGTGAGAGCCTGGAGAACTCCTCGAGTATCAGAAGTATCCAGGAGCCACTCCTAAAGGGCCTGGAGGAACCCTTCATTTGCCTGGGATGAGGAGGGACATCCTCCACCCAAAGGCAGGTTGCTGCCGGCAGGGCCCAAACAAAGAGCAGCACTTGCTGCATGTTAATGGGGTCAAGGTAATCAGAGGGTTATGGAGAGGAAACCTGGAGGAGCTTCTGCAAGAACCTGGAATGAACCTGCCAAATTTGCTGCCATGGACTGTGGTGGAAATAAGCATCTCAGATGGGTTCAAAAACGGAAGAGGTGAACCTGTGAGACTCATCTAGGGGCCATGACTGAACACAATGGTCTGAGTGCTACTCAGGTTGGTCTTTCTCCCAAGAAACAAATGACAAGATGACAGCAAATGGCCTCAAGTTGCCCCAGGGGAGGTTTAGGTTGGACATGAGGAACAACTTCTTCTCTGAAAGGGTTGTCCCAGCCTGGCCCAGGCTGCCCAGGGCAGTGGTGGAGTCACCATTCCTCGAGAAGTGTCAAAGCTGTGGAGATGTGGTGCCAAGGGCCATGGTTTGGTGGTGCCCTGGCAGTGCTGGGTTCATGGTTTGATTTCCTGTGCTTTAAGATCTCCTCCAACCAAACAGTTCTATGATCCTATGGTTCTGCTGCTGCTCTGATGCCCACCTGAGGCTGCAGTGGGATGCCAGGCTGAAGAGAGGACAGCCCCAGAGTTGCCCAGCTGCCCTGTCCTTCCCCAGCCAGCAGCCCTGAGCCCACCAGCACACTCGCAGTACAAGCCCCACTCTGAGCGTGGGCACCAGCACCGCCCAAACCGGCTGGGTGAGCTGGCGGCAGCATGGCTCTGCCGCGTGGGAGTTCCATGAGGCTGTGCCAAGCACCACAGGCTGGAACCACAGCAGTGCCTGGGATGCCACTGAGACGAGTGGGATCAGAGGGGAGCACCAGGCTCTTCAGCCCTGCCAGTCAATGATCATCTTCACTCCAGCTCATGTTCCTGCCCACAGAAGAAGGCTGGGCACACCACAGCTGCCACTCACCTCCATCTCCAGGTCAAGGCCCCATCTTGTCTCCCCACCCCACCCAGGCACTGGAGGGAGATGAGCACTCTGCCCACGGAGCTCTCAGAAAGGCAGCTCAAGAGGAGTTTCCAAACCACCCAAGAGAGCCACAGGCCAAGTACCTGGCTGGCAGAAATGCTGCTCTCAGCTTGGGCCAGCCCAAGGGTGGCAAACAGAGGTTCCCTGTACTTCCTCCATACAAATGCTGCTGCTGTGACCCACTGAAGGGGCAGGAGATCCACAACACCTCCTGGGGAGAAACAGTGACCAGGTGGAAGCAAAGAGAAAGCCACCAGTGCCCTGACCTCTCACCAACGTCCAGGCAGGTCGGCAGCAGCTCCAGGCAGTGCCGAGCCATGGGACCAGCCCATTCAGCAGAGGTTGCCTCCAGCAGGGCAGGACCTTAACGAGCTGTCACCTGCTCATCACCAGGGTTCATGGAGGCACTGGGGAGCAGCCACTTGCCCAGGCAGCCTCACTGTTGGATGCTGTGCCTCTTGGCATCTCACACTCAAATGCCACCAGCCGCTCTTCCTCTCTCTGCTCTTCCTCATTTAACAACACAGGTAGGACCAGGCTGTCAGGGCTGTGGTTGGATCCCTCCACCAACCACATCTGATCTCAGAAGTAGAATCAGTTGGTCTCCTGGCACCACTGGCACACCAAGAGCCTGAGCACAACCCAGTGGTGGCCTTGGCTTCAAGATGCAAGAAACCAGACAAGAAGGCAATCAGTCTGACCTCTCCTGGAAAGAGGAGATTCAGATCAACTCTGTTACTGCCCAGAAGCTTCTGCTCATGGAATTCCCAGGCTGTCCTACTGCAGAAGGTGGAAACCCATGTGGAAGTTATGCTAGACAGTCCCAGCCATGAGAGGACCAAATATGGACACAAAGCACTCTACATGGTTGATGTCCTTTGGCCACCCTGCACACTGCCAGTGACCTACAGACCAGACCACACTTGTGGGACAGGCAGTGTCACACATGAAGGAGCCACGACCAGAACTTTTCCCCCCAAAGGCCAGACCCAGCAGCCTCCTCTGCTCTACAGATGGGAGCTGGGCCACAGCCAGAGGGACCTGCTGCTGCTAGCACCTGCTGGCTGCCACAGAGCTGGAGGAAGGGGCTAGCCAAGCACAACTCGCACTTGGGGTGAAGCACAGCAGGTTCATCTACCTCGTGCTTCAGAAGCACTGGTGCCAGACACTTTTGGTCTCTACACGCAGCAACTAATAATTAACCAACTCATTATCCAAGCCACTGTGGGACTCACCTTGGCTCCGAGAGCCTGGGCACCAGAACCAGCCCTGGAAGCGGGTCAGAGGCTGAGCAAACAGCAGTGCCCACACAAACCACGTCCCAAAGTCCCACCTGCCCGCACAGGCAGATGAAAGGGCAGCGAGGAGCAACATGCCTGGGCACAGTTTCATTTCCCAGGCCAGGCTGATAAAGACTCAATCCTGGCAGTACTGGCAGGAAGAGGTTCTCCAGGTTAGGGGCCAGCACAGGCAAGGCCAGCACTGCTGGCAGAGGGCTCAGCCTGCAGACACCTGAGGTGGACATGAGCTCAGCAGGGATTATCTACCAGAGCTTTAAGGGCTTTGCAGCAGTGAAAGGAGAGGATCTGGTGGACACCTGAGAAACACTGTGGGTACCAGGAGCTCCTGCCCTTGCTCTTCAGGTCCACCACTCATGACAGTGGCTGGTGCCACCATGCCATGTACAGTATGCAAGGCACAGGCTGCAGAAGAGCCACATGCTCCAAGGCTCTTGGCACCTCCTCTTCCCAGACTGGGCCCAGTCACACACACAGACCAAAGAACTGCACTAAATTCTTCGTGCTTCCCCAGCTGGACCCCCAGAGCTACTGCGATAGAGAGACACATAACCCACCAAGAGCTCTGTGGAGTCACTGCACAAACCTGCTCTAGGCTGGCCTGACCACAGTTCTTGCTTTTTAACCCCACAAGCAAAGGCAGGCTGAGATTAGAAAGGTGTTGGGTTTGGAAGTTCCCTCTTCCTGCAGACTGTAACCAGAGTTTCCCTACACCGACTGTTCACATCTCCTCCAAGCTCATCCTGAGAACTAGGCCTGAAGATCAGTGTCCCATCAACTCCTTCCCAATACCCTCTAGACTCCTAAAATTTCTTTGCAGCATGGCCACCAGACTGGACTCAGCATCCAAGGCACAGTCTCTAAATCCATCTAGACACCTCTGCTCCTGACAGCCCCTCCCAGCTGAGCCAAGGCAGGTACCAACAAGAGATGATACCTATCATTATCTCCTCCATTCTTTATGCAAACTTCAACCCAATGAGGTAAAAACAAATCCCCTCTGCCCCCAGCAGTCTCTCACACAGGCCCTACACCTTAGCCCTCTTCGTGGCAGAGTAGAGGTAGGCACCTTAACCCTTAAAGCACTTCAAAAAGCAGAGCACCTTTCCGGGAGAGGGAAATGGTTGTGAGAAGCACTCCCTGACCTTTCAGAGATGCTGCACCCACCACAATGCCTCCACGCACAGGCAAAACTCCAGCCCCAAACCCAGTGTTGCCAAGCCTGTGCCTGCCAGCAGTTCCTGTAGAAGTGCCCCAGCCAATACCTCCACCAACCAGGAATGTTCCAACTGAAGCCCTCACCACCGTTAGCTGTGATCAGTCCAAGATGGCTGGACTCTACCCTGACTCTGCTCTCTAGCTCCAAGGGCTCCTGTGCTCCCCGGTGCATCCAAAGAACATCTCACTCCCTGGCACTGCCATCCTGCTGTACACAGGCTGCTCTGCAAGTCCTTGTTGGGTAAAACTGTGCTCTCTGGCCCACCCTGCCCTGTGCTTGGTACCAACTGAACTCTCCCATCAGCCCAAAGGTCTCAGCAAGGCTGGGGAGAAGTACCGAGACCACCCTCCTGGCTCGCTGGTGGCCCCTGGGTGCAGCTCACAGCAGAGCCTGCTGTAAACAAGCCACTCCAGTCCCTGGCACCGGGGCGGTGCTGGCTCCATCTCTGCCGGGATTCCTGTATCCAGCTTTTCCGAGGAGCTGATAACCACAGCTGCAGCTGCACCCCCTCGGGAGGGCATGTTGGGACTGCTCCACAGCTCTCCTGGGGCTAAGGTGGGCAGTGCTAGCATCAACCATCAAAGCTCCTGAGATGTTGGGAGGGTATCAGAAACGCTTCTGGCCTGAGCGTCTGAAACAGGAATGAGGCAGAGATCTCGTGAGCTGCCACCTCCAGCAAGTCCACGCTGAGCAGGACTGATGTGCATCTCCAGTCCAGGGTGTCCCAGCTTAGGGGCTCACAGCTCCCACCAAAGCAAGCCACAGACCAACATACTTAAGAGGCAACAGGGAGCTGGGACACGAGACAGAAGAAGCAACAGCAGCTTTGGTTTGCACGTTTCACTGCTGCTTCTTTGCATCTTGCTGCCCCCGCAGGACATGATCAACTGGGTAGTGTCCTGTCCAGGAAACCCGGCAGGTAATGGCCAAAACGGTCACCTAAGCCACCACCAACCCGAGTGTGAACTCTGCAGCTCCATTAAGTGGGGCTCACGCGTTCAGAAAGGTCGCCCCCAAGCTTGGACGGAAGAGCCACACAGGCAGATGCCAGGCACCATCAGAAGCAGTGGTCCCAGTTAGATGCTGGTCACTAGCGCAGGCAGCTGGGAACCCTGTCCAGGGAAGCCTAAGGCAGCTTCCAGCAGAAGGGCGCAAGGAGAGTCCTCAGCTGTCCCTGTGCAGTCAGGTGAGGGCTGAGGAAACCAAGAGAAGGGCTCAGCCTCAGCTGCTCCCCTGGGAAGGTGGCGGCCGGGCCGCTGCTGGCCCCGCTCCCGCAGGCAGCCGCAGGCAAGCAGCAGCAGGCCACCGCCGCTCCCTGCCCGGGTACACCCAACATTCCCCAGCCATGAGCGCAGCCTCCCCTCGCCTGGGAGCCTCCCGGCACCCAGCCGCGGCCCCCTGGGAGCCTGGGCCACCCATCCGGGGCCTCCCTGACCTGCCCTGGAGCAGAGCCCAGGGAAAAGAGGAGGGGCAGGACAAGCCCCTGGGCTCCCTGCGCTGTTCCCTGGCTCTCCTGGGCACAAAACTCCTACGCAAGGCTACTGCCTGCAAAGACCCCAGCCCCAACCAATGCCCCTGGCACGGGAGCCAAGCTGGGCAGTGCCTCTGCAGCCCTCAGAACAGTGATGGGAGCCCAGAGGACGGGAAGTGGCTACACTGCCTCCCAGAGCAGCAGACCCAGCCCAGCCCCCAGCTCTGTGCTCAGTGCCTTGCACACCCTTGGGTGCTGCCCTGGCTGCACAGCCCTGCCAGGCAGCACAGCCACCTGTGTGCTCACTTTGGGGTGGATAGAGTGGGATGGGGCACAAGGGCATGGGCAGAGGCCTCCACAAACTTGGGCAGCCCAAGCACAGAAGGGCAGCGAGGCCAAACACCGAAATCAAGCACATCCACCTGCTCATCACATGCCCAAACCCATGGGGGTCCTTTGCCCTGCCATTCCTGCCCTCTGTCCTATCACTCAGGATGCCACCACCACCACTCTCCACAGGCTGTCCCAGGCCTAGTGAGCTCCGATTGGCCTCAGGGCAGCCCCCAGCAGAGTACCACCCAAGGGCACCAGGGAAGTGTGGGCACACTTCTGAGCTCCCTGACACCTCTGCACATGAACAAGGGACTCTTCTCCCTCTGCTCCTGCAACGCTGCTGCACGAGGTTCACCTCTCCCTGCCCTTGCTGGGACACCAGCAGGGCAGGACATGGGGCACACATGCTTGGCTCCCAGCTGTCCAGCCAGGCAGCAAAGCCCCCCAGCATCTCCTTCCAGCTCTGTCAAGATGGATGGTCACAATGGTGCCCACGGCTGCTGAGTGTCAAACAGACCCACGAACACACACCCTGCCTTGCCACAGCCCAGCTCTACCAAGTGCCAACACCACAGGGCACTGGGTCATGAGGAGGTGCCTGATCCCAGCCCAGGAGCCCAGCCAGGCCAACACTGACCCTGCACCCACTTACCCAGCGCCCGCAGCGGGCCACTGCCCAGAACTGGCTCAGCCACACCGTGGAGGTCCTTGGGGCACGGGCCACCAGTGCTGCCTCGCTCTCGCCTTCGGAAGCGGCTGGTGAGGAGCTTCCACAGTCCCCCCGGTTGGCCAGGGTCGGCGTGAAGCCTGCCCCCGGTCCGGGCCAGCTCCGGGTACAGCAGGTCCCGCTTGCTGGGGCAGGTGTGCAGGGAGCTGGCGTCGCCCTCGCTCTTGGTGCGGAGGCGCGGGGGGCGCAGCAGAACCCCCGAGTCCGAGCGCCGCAGGTCGTGGCCCCGGCGCAGACGGAAGCTAAAACTTTTCCGTAGGGAGCTGAAGTTCCTCCGGGGACCGGGGCTGCTCCGGCCGCTGCCCCCGAAGAGGTTCCAGCGGCGGCTGCCCCATAGGGAGCCCCCCCGTAGAAAGCCGGGGCTGTCCGCGGGCTGCGGCGGACGGCCCGGGGGCAGGAACGTAACGCTGCCGGGG